>VZQC01009789.1:253507-320830 GCA_009823505.1 Rhizomys pruinosus
ACTCACTCTGTAGACCAGGCTGGCCTTGAACTCACAAAGATCCGCCTGCCTCTGCCTCCCAAGTGCTAGGATTAAAGGCGTGCGCCACCACGCCTGGCGGGAACACATCTTTTTAAAGAGATGGAGACTACCTCAACAACAATTTTGATTCACTTACAACAGATGGAAGTAGAGAATAGAGGCAAACATTAATGTTCCATGTTTTGGATATAATATACAAAGTGATCATCAAGACAGATGAAATATCTTGTTCAATAACTGAGAGGCCATGCCAATCCTTGATAATTGATCTTCTTGAATATGAAATATCCTTTGAACTTTTATAGCAAAATTCTTCCCCAAGAGCATAAGGGAGCCATAGTCAAACATGAACTACTAGTGAAGCAGTCAAAAGAAACTTCTGACATCACAGCAGGTCCCTGTAACCCTCAAACCCAGACATCTCCCTCTACGCCTCCTGACACCATTTGGCTGCACCACATGAACTAGCAAAACAAATAGATCTACCTCTTCTTGCTAGAAAATAGTTGTTTACTGAATGAAATCAGGTGGTAGGTAAAAAAGAAATAATAATCTGGATAATTGTCCTACAGTGAGAGAAATATGATTCTTAAGGCTCTTAAAATAATCAAGGTCACATTCATTCAGTACAGCCACATGTTGGTGTTGAAGGCAGTATATAGTTTGTGTCTTAAAATGCTGTGTGGTTTATTGCTTAAAAAAACTTTTCAAAAGACTTTATTTTTAAATTTTTTTATTTATTTATTTTTTATGTGTAGGAGTGTACTGTCTGCATGTAGGTTGGTGCACCCATGTCATACAGTGCCTCAGAGATCAGAAAAAGGTGTCGGATTCCCCTGGAACTGGAGTTAAAGATGGTTCTTAGCCACCATGTGGGTACTGGGAATCGAACCCGGGTCCTCTGCAAGAGCAGTCGGTGCTCTTAACCGCTGAACCATCTCTCCAACCCCCAAAAGACTTTATTAAAGAGTAAAAAGTGCCCTAGGTTTGAGGCAAAACTTTCAATTTGGAAAGTGAATTTGAAGCTCACCAATATGGCAACATGGAACCCAAAGCCTTACAACTCTCAAACGAAGATTAAATCAAAACAATAACAAATGCATACCATTCCTTTAAGAAAACATTGTTATGAAAAAAAAATGAGCTAACAGACATAAGTGTTCAGAACAAAATTTAACACAAAGATCTTTTACATTTGGTACAAACAAGCCATATAGGAAGGTGAAACAAATAATTCAGAGTAAAGTTCATTCCATAATAGTGCAAGTCCTTAAGCCTTTCTATTCAGAGAGGGAAAACTCGTGGATGGAAAAGCTACGGGAACTAGAGTTAATAGATAAGGACATGATTACTCTATCTTTGAATTTATCTCACTTGTTTGCATAGAAAAAAAGACTACTTTGAAGAGGTCTCATTTCAAGGTTGACTATGAGAAAGGGAAATACACTAAAGGAAAGAAAACTAAATAAGAGTGAAATCTCATCTTCCTAGGAAAGTTTCAACTAAATGTTCTTATAACATATGATGTATATTCTACTCTGTAAAGAGATTAATGATAAAGTTAAATAAGAAGATTAGTAAAAAAAAAAATTAGGCTTTCTGCAGAAAGTGACCACATAGTTTACTCATCTATAAAGCATTCAGAGGGCAAGCGACGTCTTTTTTTTAATTTGATTTATTATTTTTATTTTATGTGTATCAATGTATTGCCTGAATGTGTGTAAGTGTTACACAATGCCCAGCGAGACTGATAAAGGCATTGAATCCCTGGAATTGGTTTATGTAGGGTTCTTAGCCACCATATATGTGCTAGAAATTGAGCCTGGGTCCTCTGCAAGAGCACCCAGTGCCCTTAATCACTGAGCCATCTGTCTAGCCCCTAAATAACTTTTAGAAGTGAAAATAAATTGTATCTAGGTGGTAAAATGATGACTGACAACTCACCTTTTTTTGCTTTAATTTTCATTTTTGACTAAAATTTATGAGGATTAAACATGCTATATATTTAAATAATTGTTTATTATTAAAAAGAAGCTAGCAAAGAATTTGTTGATCTCATTGTTGAATGTCAATTACAAAATATATAAAATCTAAATTTTTCTCTAGGCTTACTTTGACTAATTTAAGCATCTAAGTTTCCCTGATTTTGTAGAAACAAAATAAAGGCATCTTTACAAATGATAGTTCACTACTATTGCCTCTTGAAAATATAAGAAATACTGAAATTTCCAAAGATATTTTGCTACAGTTTCACTGACACAGACTCTTCAATTTAGAATTTGAACCACAAAATTCCTTATGTTTAATCATTAGCAAAATCCATATCTTGAATATCAAATTCTTGCAGACTTTGTTCTAATCACCAAGAATAGAAAGTGGTATAATTTAAAACTCCAAAATGTATTATTTTCCTTTTTATGTTTTAATAGCAATAAAACACAAACTCAATATATTAATTTTAAGATATGTAAGTATAAAATATTAAATACTCAAAGGCTAGTGCTAATTTTGGTATACATGCATCTTAATTATTTTTAACAAACACTGTATCATTACTACCACATTCATTTTCTGCCTGTACTACTACAACTTTTCTGAGAATACATTGTTTTTTATTTTTTAAATCCAATTTAATTGAAGCTTTGTGCATTTCATACAAAATTTCTAATCAAGGGCTGGAGAGATAGCCTAGCAGTTAAGAGCACCGACTGCTCTTTCAGAGGACCCAGTTTCCATCCCCAGCACCCACACGGTGGCTAAGAACCGTATGTAATTCCAATTCCAGGAGAACTCCAGTTCCAGGGGAATCCAAGATGCTCTTCTGACCTCCGTGGCATTGCACAACATGGGTGCATAAATCTACATGCAGACAGTACATTCATAAACATACAAAAAATAAATAAAATTTTAAAAAATTTCCAATCAAGTCTAGACCCATTCCCCATTCCTTGCCCCCCCACCAGAGCTCATGCATTCTGCCAAAAATATTTTTCATCTTTTTCTCAGTCTCTTTTAAAATGTTTGATGCAGAAGTTTATTGTTTTGAGCAGAAGTCTTGTTGTTGTTGTTCCTTACAATCTGAAACACTCCAAAATATGCGTATATGCATGCCACATATATCTTTTAGCATCATCAGCTTATGATTTTTTAAATTTTTTTTTATTAGGCTGAAAGATGTCATGCTCGAAGGCTACTCCTTGGCAAGCCCAAACAACCATCAGTCCTTCCCTTGTGCTCCACACTGGGGTTTTCCCTTCCCATGGTCATCAAATGAGGTCCAGTAAGTACCACATTCTGTCTTGATCCTCCTATACTGGTCTCCGTGATACAGCCTGGGTAGTCCAACAAAGGCAATCAATACTCTGAAGAGGCTGAAACCCCAGTAGTAGCTCAGTCCACAAGCCGGATATCTCAGCAGTCCCCATCTAGCACTGAAGGTTTGGAGGATTCTTGGAGAGACATGAGTCTTCAGTCCATATTGGGAGGTTGAAAAGCTGTGTCTTCTCATGTCTTTGAAGGATGGCAAAAGCAGTGGCAGCCTCCAGGTAGCTGCACTTGCCAGTAAAAAAAGCAAAAGGAAAAACAACTGTGCTCTTTTTTTTTTCTTTTTACTAAGATCTCAAGTTTTATACCTGAAGTACAATTTCTCAGAAATTATTATATTATAATAATTTTAGTTATAAAATTTAGTTATATAATTAGTTATAAAAATTATAACTAATTATTTATTTCTGGTTATACTTTCCTTTTGGATGCTTAAGGCCACACAGCCCATATTAAACGAGGATTTTGTTTTCTCAAGGTCAGTTGAGGATCTGGTCCTCAGGTTTTGGGAAGGGGAGCCCCTGGCTCCTTTTGGTTTTTCATTTACCAGTTCCATCTACTCAAGGACAAAGTCAGGTCTTGCTAGACCAGGCTTCCCTTTTTGAAGCATGAGCAGACTTTCCTCTTTATAGACTGGACACTGGCTGGAGTCCCATTAGTGGATCTCCAAGACCTCCCAGCTCAGGAAGACTGGCAACTCACATTTGTAGGACATTTCAAGAGATGCCCCCATGCATAATGCCCTGGGACTTAGTTGACCTTTGAGGGCAAGGAACAATGTTATTATCCCTTACTTAAGTCCCTCGGCCAAATTGGTATGGGCCTTAACTATGGTTGTTAAGCATTCAGAAAGACTAAGTTACACCAGCCTGATACTTTAAACTACTGTATAATATTTTAGAAAAGGCTTGGACAAAAGTTTAAGCAGTCTGTATAAGAAATACTAATAAGCACTCCCATAAGATAGATACTGTGGTTAGACAAGAATACATTTGTTAACTCAATATAAATCATATTGTTGCAGTATGCCAGGACCTCAAAATGTCTGTTAAGAAGTTGTCATGAATTTGTGATGGTGTGAAACCTCTTTTATATCAGCTTTCTGCAGGAACTGGGTCTCCTTCATTGCATTCAAAACTCACTGTAAAATTGATCAGGTTTGAGACTTGGTATGATTTTGAGAAACTTTCAATCTCCTCCATAATTAGAATTATTTGGTAGTTCATTCCATTTCAAAATAGTTTCAATTCTTTCACATATTCTGATTCACGTACATGAAAGAGGCATTGTTCTTGTACTTTTGTTCATGCAATACATTACAATGCTTTAAGGTAAATACTTTAAAAGAGCCTTGTTTGAAATAAAGGAGTCTCACAAAGGAGTGTTCCATAGAAAGTGAGGAAAAAACTAAATGGTCAATTCACTTAAAATGCAACTGAGTTATGGTCATAAATGCAAGAATTTTGGACTTCATTTTTAAGTACCAATAATTTTCCATATAAACATGAAGAATCCTTAACTCGCTGGGCATGGTGGCCGACACCTGTAATTCCAGTACCTGAGAGGCAAAGGCAGGCAGATCTCTGTGAGTTCAAGACCTGCCTGGTCGACATAGTGAGTCTACATGGTGTCCTGTGGCTACAAGAAGGCCCTGGCTCAAAAAGACCAAAACAGAATTCTTAACTCTAATAACAAAAAAAAAGCCTTTGAAACTATAACATTTTTTACTTTTTAATTTATTTTTTATTGTTATTAAACTTTTTCCATAAGTCATACATCATTTCTCAATTGAATCTAGAGTCGCTACCCTTTCCATGCCCCCCACCCAGCCCAAGTCCCTGCATTCTGCCATATGCATCCTGCATCTTTTTCTGAGTCTTTCCAGAGGTTTTTTTTTCAGTTCTTTTGTTGTTGTTCTCTCCAACTTGTATTGCTACATTATATATACATAGATATACATAGATATATACATATATACATACATACATGTATCACTTGAATTGGAGGGCTTTTTTAACCCCTAAAAGATGTCATGTTTTCCTTAAGGAGGTGCTTGAAGGCTCTTCCTTGGCAATCCCAAACCATCAATCCTGCATTTTTGCTCCACATTGGGGTCTTTCCTTCCCATGGTCTCCCAAATGAAGTCCAGTAAGCACTCATCCTATCTTGATACCCCTGCACTGGCCTACATGATATGGCCCAAGTAGGCCAACAATGGCAGTCTATATTATGACAAGGTTGAAATCCCCTTAGCTGTTTAGTCCACAAGCTGAGTATCTCAGTAGTCCTCATCTGGCATTGGAGGTTTGGAAGATTCTTGGAGAGACATGAGTCTTCAGTCCATATTGGAAGGTTAAAAGGCTGATCTTTGTGAGTTCAAGGCCAGCCTGGTCTACAGAGTGAGTTCCAGGACAGCTGGGGCTACAGAGACCCTGTCTCAAAAAAAAAAAAAAAAAAAGCTGTGTCTCATGTCTTTGAGGAGTCCCAAAAGCAGTGGCAGCCTCTGGGTAGATGCACTTGCCAGTAAGAATTGAAGACAGGCTAAACCACAGTACTCTCTCTCTTTTTTTTTCCTTTTGTCTTTTTACTAAGATTTCAAGTTTTATGTCTGCAGCACAGTTTCTCTGGTCTTATTGGTTTATTTCTGGTTGTACTTTCCTTTTGGATGCTTAAGGCCACACAGTTAGCCCAGATTAACCAAGGTTTATGTTTTCTCAAGGTCAGTTGAGGATCTGGTCCTCAGGGGTCTCTTGGGTTTTTTTTGGGGGGTGGGGAGGGGAGGAAGGTGGGAGTGCCTTGCTCCTTTCAGCTTTTCATTTACCAGTTCTATCCACTCAAGGACAAAATCAGATCTTACTAGACCAGACTTCCTTTTCTGAAGCATGTGCAGACTTTCCTCTTTATAGACTGGACACTGGCTGAGGTCCCATTAGTGGCTTTCCAATACCCCACTGAACAGGAAGACTGGTGACCAACATTTGCAGGACATTTCAAAAAGATGCCCCCATGCATAATCCCCTAAGACTTGGTTGACCTCTGAGGGCAAGGAACAAAGTTATCCCTTAGGTCCCTCAGCCAAATTGGTATGGACATTAAGTATGGTTGTTAAACACCCAGAAAGGCTAAGTTGCACCAGCCTGTTACATTGCACCTATATTAAAATTGTATCCTTTGGAAACAAACCGTATGCTATTTCCATATCATATTTCTTGATTCCCATCTTTCCATTTTAATCCCATATTACTATAAAGATGCACACATACCCTCCATCATATACCAAAAACCCAATGTCTGAAAACAAGTGTTAGGTCAGCTCTAGAACCTGTTTAGGGATTCACAATGCAAGAGCACAGTTGTCTTTAGATCATGAGGAATATAACATTAATGTTGCTCAGTTTGTCTTACAACTAGGTACTTGGTACTAGCATCCACAAATGAGGGATACCATTCGTCTTTTGTTTTTCTGGGACTGTGTTACTTCACTTAGCATAAAATCTTCTAGTTCCATCCATTTACCTGCAAATTTCATGATGTCAACTGCTGCATAGAACTCCATTGTATACATGTACCACATTTTCTCTATCCACTCGTCAGTTGAGGTGCACTTGGGTTGGTTCCAGCTCTTCGCTATTGTGAAGAGAGCTGCAATAAACATGGCTGTACATGTATCTCTGTGGTGGGAAGAGTCTGATGGATATATTCCCAGAAATGATATGGCTGGGTCAGGTGGTAGGCTCATTTTGAGTCTTTTAAGGGTTCTTCATACTGCTTTCCATAGTGGTTGTACAAGTTTGCATTCCCACCAGCAGTGAATGAGTATTCCCCTTTCCCCACACCCTCTCCAGCACTTGGTATTTTTGCTTTTTTAATGTTGAGTCATCCATTTCCAATTTCTGTTAAGGACATACCCACATATCAACAACAATGACATATGACTCACCTTAAGTGATATTTGAAGAGCAGCAAGAACTGTATTTATTAAATTTACCTGTGCCTTTGATTTTTTTACTTTTTTAACTTTTTAATTTTTATTGAGCGCATTTCATACAACATTTCTCTTTTTTTATGTGTATGAATGTACTGTCTGCTTGTAGGTGTGTGCACCCGTGTCGTGCAATGCCGCGGAGGTCAGAAGAGGGTGTCAGATTCCCCTGGAGCTAGAGTTCTCCTGAAATTGGAGTTACAGATGGTTCTCAGCCACCATGTGGGTGCTGGGGATCGAACCCGGGTCCTCTGCAAAAGCGGTCGGCACTCTTAACTGCTAGGCCATCTCTCCAGCCCCCATACAACCTTTCTTAATCAAGACTCATTCCCCCATCCATGCCCTCCCTTCATGCCTCCCACCCCTAATCAGAGCTCATGGATTCTGTCATACACAAGTCCTGTCTTGCATCTTTTTCTCAGTCTTTTATAACCTTTTTGGTGCACCGGTTTACTGTTTTGGTCAGTTCTTTGAATAGGTTTTTCTCTCTCTTTTTTCTTCCCATTTGATTTTATACTATTCCAAAATATGCATATATACACTCCACCCATAAATCAAAGTTACGAAATCTGAAAATCAACTATTGGTTAATTCCAAAGCACATTTAGAGATTTACATTTTAACAGTAAAGTTACATGCAGGTAAAAAGAAGCATAACTTTACATTCTCTCCTTTTTTAGAATATGAATATTAATATTCCTATATGATGGAATACACCATAGGATTACATAAGGATAAATTATGAATGGTTGTAGCATGTATCAATAAAAAGAGAAAATATTCTTTTACAAAATATTTTTAACTGTTAAATGTAATCTTTTTTTTACCAAAAGATGTCATGTTTTCCTTAAGGAAGTGCTTGAAGCTTCCTCCCTGGCAAACCCAAACACCCATCAATCCTGTCCCTGTGCTCCACACTGGGGTCCCTCCCCACCATGGTCACCCAAATGAGGTCCAGCAAGCATGTGTCCTGTCTTGATCTTCCTGCACTGGCCTCCATGACATAACCTGGGTAGTCAAACAATGGCAGTCTACAATCTGAAGAGGCTGAAATCCCAGTAGCTACTCTGTCTACAAGCTGAATATCTTAGTAGTCCCCATCTGGGCCTTTGATATTTTTTTTTTCTGTGTATGAATGTACTGTCTGCATGTAGGTTGGTGCACCCATGTCGTGCAATGCCACGGAGGTCAGAAGAGGGAGTCAGATTCCACTGGAACTGGAGTTAAAGATGGTTCTCAGGGGCCATGTGGGTGCTGGGGATCGAACCCGGGTCCTCTTCAAGAGCAGTCGATGCCATCTCTCCTCTAGTCTATCTCTCCAGCCCTGGCCTTTGATTTTTTATTCCCACTACTAATGTCTACCACTTTCCGGCTTGTGGCCACTCAGTGCTCCCCATTGGAGACTCTCTATTGCCTGCCCTTCCTTGGGAAGCCCCTTAGTCTGAACATTTTCATTCAAATCATTAAAGCTGCTTTTTCTACAGGGACAGTAGTAAGGTACAAGGGGAGAACTTGTGGGTTGGTATCCCCATAGACATAAATTCAAGCCTTTCTCAATGATTTCTAGATATATGAGTGTAGGTAAGTTATTTACTTTCAATAGATTTTAAATTTCTCAACTCTTAAAATAGGATCCCTCTGATGATAATATCACAGATCAGTCAGAAGGACCGGTTGGGAAGCATAGTACTAAAGGCCTCATATGTCTTGAGTCACTTTATTACCACAACTATTGCATCTTCTGTTTTCAAACACAGGAACTGCCTACCTCTTGGGAGGTATTGAACACATGGTACTTTCTAAGGTCTTTGGTCTCTTGCTCAAAACCTTTAGGGCCAGATGTATTTCCTAAATTTTCAACATTTTAGATTTTCAGAAAAGCAACATGATATGTTTAATGTGTTATGTAACACTTTCAGCAGGGTCTGGGGCATTACCCCATAATCAAGCACGTTAATATTTCTTCAGCAATCAAAAGCTTCAGACTAGGTGAGATAAATAAAGAAAACTATATATAGTCTCACCTCACTTCAGGACAAGTTCTGCTGCTGCAAACCAGTTACCAAAAAATGTGCTATTTCCAGACCATTTTTGCATTTTGGAATTGAGGACAAGAGATTTGGGGCTTTTCTGTAGCCTGTACCATCCTGGGTTCTGGGGACAGGAAATGAAGAAACATAACCTTAACATAGAGCAAGGGAAACAGTGACTGCTCCATCACTCCAGCCTTCTGTCTCTTTGCACATTGCTCTGTCCTTCCCACTTTACTCAAGCCCTCATTAATGGAGCAGCTAACAATGCAATCACTAATTTGTCACAGTATTTATAGCCAAGAAGAACTTAACAGTGACCCCTCTCAGGAAACATTTGGGTGGTAACAGAGACATTTGGAAACTGTGATACATTCATTGAAAGGAGGGGTTACAGTACTAGAAATTCATGGCATCATGGAAAAGTAGCATGGTGCAGATTTATCAGTGCCCTTCAACTCAAATATTTTCAAACAAAGTAAGCACCCAGACTTCAAAACAGAGTTTGACAGTCCTTTGTGCTAAACGAATTATACAGCCAAATTGATTTCTCAAATAAAGTATAGTCTGTCACAGAAGATATCACCATAATAAAAAAAATTAAGCTTCTTTTCATTATTGAATGCAAAAATGACTTTTAAAACAGCATTGTTTATATTATTTTATAAGACTATTTTTAAATTATATATATATATATATATATATGGAGTTATAATACATGGGGTGACAATGCTCCTACAAGAGCCATAGACTAACAAGAACCCATGTCAGGCAAAGGAAACATCCCTTTGAGTTACTGACCAGAGGTGTCCACGAGACTCCCCCAAAACATAGGCTATTACATTGCCTTTGGTTATCTCCCCAGACTTGAAGGTAAGGCCCTATTGCTAAAAACACCACATACTTTAGACATTGGACTTGAGCGAAATCAAGCTGGAAAAGCCTCCTTCTTGAGAATTAACTTTCATAGTATTAGAAGGTGCTGTGCAAGCTGCTGAGGGCAAAAGTAATCAATAGCCCTACCTAGATATAAAGTCTACAAACTACAACAATGACCGGCCCAGAAAGATATCTTCAATGATGAAATAATGGCTCTTTTATCTTGGAGTTAACCAACAGCTGTATAATTCAACTTAAGGTCTACTCAAGAGAAGAGAATTAATTCCTGGTACTGTTAAACTAGCCAAATATTCATGGGTATAGGGGTCATAGACCCTGGAGAACCTACTACAGCCATTTTTGTAAATCAATATAGTTTCTAACTGTATTCTGAAAAGGTAGCCTTTTACCTATAGACAAATGTAACTCTCACCCCACATCAAAGAAGCTTCTAGAAAGAAAGAAGCAACAGATGGAGACTATTACAGAGATCCATAACTGGTCAAAATGCTGAGAATAAATGTCCATATGTTGCCCAGCCCTAAATAATAGATTTCAAAATTTAACCCCTATACCTAAGGTTCAGGGAACATCATGAAAGAAGAAGTAGAAAGATTATAAGAGATGGAGACCCAGAAAACCAGCTGAGAGATAGTATCTTCTGGACGTGCATGACAGGGAAGCTGCACTCATGAAATTGCAACAATATGGTTGCCTAAACAAGACCTGCAAAATGACAGCACCAATTGGCATGCCAACACGGAAGGGGGAAATCCACAAGTCTCCACCCCCATGAAGAGCTACAGGCAATCAGTGGCTGCTGAGAGAGGAAGAACTGCTTTTCTCCAGGGACAAACTCTCTGAATAGTTCCCTATCCCAAATTATTAGACCTAAACATATGTGCATACAGGCAATTCTAAATGGACTCCATAGGCTGCATATGTGTGTAGTTGTATGTGTGTAACAAGAGTAGTTAAAGAAAAAGGGGTCATGAATTTGAGAGGAGGGGAACACCAGAAGAGTTGGAGGAGAAAGAAGGAAGGGTGGGAATAATGTAAATCCAGTACTCATGTATGAAATTCTTAAAAATAAAACAGTAATTGGAAAAAAAATTACATAAAGCCATTAAAATTTGAAAAAAAGAAGACATTGCTCCTCATGTACCAAAATTGTCAATTGTATTCACAGTGAAATACACAGCTTCCAAAATGACTTAGGAATTAAAAAGCCCCAGAGTTTAAAACAAACATTAACTTGGACCATTAATGTATGAAATACTACATACATACATTAGGAATTTTAGTATTATTATGCTTGTGCCACTTTTCAAGCCCAAGTAAAAGTTATTTTTGCCTTGTCAACAGGAAGGACATAAATACTAGCTCTCTCTCATGTGGCCTTGCATGATAATGATGGAAAATTGTTTCTCTCAGTAAATAAAGTCAAATTAAATAATATTCGTATTTCAGAATATCCTCCTGATCAAAGGAAATTGAAAGTTCAACTATTTTCTACAAATAAAAACAAAATCTAAATTTTCCAGTAAAAATGATTTTGTTTTGAAGAAGTTTGTACTTTTTCAAGTTTGCCAATCACCATACACATTTCTACATATGCAAAAACTGCATGGCAGCTAGGACTCTGGGGAGGTGCACCACCCTCTTCAAATAGGAGCATTGGTTTAGAGTCCTGTGATGCCTGTAACACATTGATCCACTTTTTTTCAAGAACTCATTATTACTCTCTTGACAAGTTATAACAGAAATCATTCAGTTATCATAGTAGTTTACTCATTTACATTTTTATTTTAGCATAGTATTCATTTTGACTGCTGGCTTTCATTTAAAATAAATATAAAAACTAGGTTTAGCTTTTATGTATGTTTTATTGAGTGTGCAGATCATACTTCATCCTCAAATATAGATCCCTTCCCACATCTTCACCTCCCAAAGATTCCCAGCTGGATTTCATGCATTCTGCCATATATGTTAAGACCTATCAAGTCAAGCATGTGTACCTAGATATCCCTTGGCGCAAGTTCATCCACTCGTGTCTAAGCAGCCTATCTAGAGTCACTACTTAAAGAAGTTCTACTCTCCCTCACCCCAAAGTAATCAGTTACCAAAAGTTCCTTATCTTCAGGTTGGGGCCTGCTGCCCATCTCTTGTGTTCTATGCTGGGTTTTCATCTGATCCAGTCAGCACGGGTCTTGTGCATGCTGTCATCATTGTTGCAAGTTCATATGAGCAAGTTCCCAGAGGCCTGAAAGCCTCTGTTTCCTTATGTTCCGGCACCAACCCTGGCTCTTAATATCTTTCTGCTCCTCTTCCACAATGGTCCCTGATCCCTGAATGAGTGGGATTTAATATAGGAGTCCTATCAAGGGACACACTCTCTGCAGTCTCTTATTCTCTAAAACTTGGTCATCTGTGGCCTTCTGTGTGCATCACATTCTGTTGTATGAGGAAACTTCCCTGGTATGAGCTGAGGGATGAGTTAGCATTGTCTCTAAAACGTTGATACTGTATGTTTATTTGGGGGGGGTGGATTAATACATTTACCTCTGGCTTTTCACAGCAGCTAGGTTTTATTAATCCCCCCTCCCTGTCTAATCTCCCTTCTCAATATGAAACCTGCAACTCTGAAATTGCTTGAAGAGAATATAGGCAATACCCTTCATGATATAGGTAAGTATAAGGAAGGACTTTCTAAATTGGACAGTAGTTGCTCAGACATGAAGGTCAACAATCAATAAGTGGGACGTCATTCAACTAAAAGTTTCTGTACAGCAAAAGAAAAAGCCAAGGAAGTGAAGAGGTAACCCACTAAGTAGGAAAAAAGTCTACCCCTGCTACATATCTAACAAAGGATTAATATCCAGAATATATAAAGAACTCAAAAAACAAAGAAAAAAGAAATTAAATAAACCAATAAAAAGATAGGCTTAAGCTCTGAACAGAGTTCTCAAAGAAATAAAATGACTAAGAAACACCTTAAAAGTGCTCAACATTCTTAGTAACTTGAGAAATGTAAATCAAAACCACTTTAAGATTTCATTTTACCACCAAGCATGGTGGTGCACACCTTTAATCCCAAAACTTGGGAGGCAGAGGCAGGTAGGTCTCTGTGAGTTCAAGGCCAGCCTGGTTTACAAAGTTAGTTCCAGGATAACTGGGGCTGCAGAGAGATCTTGTCTCAAAAAGACAAATAAATAAATAAATAAATAAATAAATAAATAAATAAATAAATAGAAAGTTTTCATTTTACCACAGTTAGACTGTCTAAGATCAAGAAAACAAAAAGACATCAAATGCTGGCAAGGATGTGGAGAAAGAGGAATGCTTATTTACTGCTGTTAGGAATGCAAACTTGCGCAACCTCTATGTAAAACTGTGTGGAGAACTCTTTAAAAACTAAAATGAATCTACCATATGATCTGATATACCAATTCTTGGCATAAACCCAAAGGACTCATCCTACTATAGAGATAGTTGTATCTTCATGTTGACTGTTTCTCCTTTCATAAAAGAAATGGAAATAACCTAAATGTCCCTCAAATGATGACTAGATAATGAAAATGTGGTACATTTACAGAATAGAGATCTAGTCGGTAGTAAAGAAAGATGAAATCATGGAATTTGCAAGTAAATGGATGAAAAACAAACAATGCAATTCAAATCTTAAAACTAACTATGGGAAAAGATTTGCATGTTCCAACAGGCCAAAATGTTACCAACTTAATGGCTGAGAAAGAAAAGATACAGCTTTGCATTGAGTAGGATGTACCAGAAAGTGCAAACAGAAAGGTTGGCCCGTCTGAACATTGAAAGGAAGAAAAGCCTCAGATTGCTACAAACATCAAACCCCTCTGTGGATCCTACTTGTAACAACTATTTATAATGAGTCCTAATGAAACTTACATTCTAGGTACCGCAAAGGTTTTAATATGAAAGACTTTCTTACCCCCCCCATAGAACAAGGAGAAATATGATAATGATGAGGTCATTCTCCAACTGTAAACTGGAGCCAACTGTTATAGAGGTAATCTCTTATAAAATGGGTAAAACTGCCTTCTTTAATTGACTAATAGACATAGGAACTGTGAAAAGGATTATTCTCTATTCAGAGCCAAATATAATACTAAAGTCTCCTTAAGCTATGCACTTAAGCAAGATATATTAATACAGGAGCTCTGACATCAGCAATGGATTATTCTACCAAGGAGATGTTGTCCAGGGGATCCAAGCCCACACAAAAGGTAAAGGCTCCTTGCCTCTAAACTGGAATACCTGCAAGAAGAGAGGCGATAAGGCCATGCTGTCGAAGACCTGACGTTAACATGGGAAAGATGTATTGAGACCACACAGCAAGTGTACAGATGGTCTCTGGAATACTAGAGAGTGTTACCAAAGGCCACTAAACCAATAAAGCAAATATGGGTCTCCTTGAGTCAAGCAAGACTCCTCCATCAGCACCAGCTACACCTCATCTGCCTAGAAATACTGTGCAGCAGAGGCAGCCATATGCCTGTATATCCCAAATCTAATTGACTATTGGCTCTCTCCTTGGAGGAATAACCCACGGCTGATGACACAAGCTTACATCCTCTAATGGTTAGGAGATGTTATAAGCCACAGTAAGACCCTGTCATATTTAACAGAAAAAAATGTAATTCATGGATTAACATACCATCCAAACATCTGTATCTATACCAAAGTAACCTACCCTATAACAATTTATCACTGTTTTTTAAAAACCCTATATATCTTAATTGTTTGTGCTTCATTAGTAGGATCAAAAGGTTATTTCTGAACAAACTGTCAGCCCATGAAAGGAAACAGCCAGAATTGACCAGAGTCCAAGACACAGCTCCAGAAAAGTAGACTGTTTTGCTTCTCATCCACCTGTGCCCCTTTTCTAAGCTAGGGAACATCTGCGGAAGAGGGGGCTGGTAGAAATGTAAGGGCTGCGATTGGGGTGAATGGTGAACATACAGCAATTAGTCTGGACACTCATTTGATCAACCTGATGAACATACAAGCCCCCCACTGCTGGATGGTGGACTGGGCTGTGTGGGTTTGGGCACAACTGCTCTGCAAATTGGTTTTACATGAAGGATCTTGTACTCATAAATTATCACTTTATTAAAAAAATGAAAAAAAAACTGAGTGAAAGATGCAGGACAGTTTTGGCAGAATGAATGATCTGGGATGGGGTGGGGTGGGGTAGGGGTAAGGGAAAGGGAAATATGCCTGAACCGAATTGGAAAATTATGTATGAAATACATCAATAAAAAAATGAAAATTAGGGCTGGAGAGATGGCCTAGCATTTAAGAGCACCGACTGCTCTTACAGAGGACCCAGGTTTGATCCCCAGCACCCACATGGTGGCCAAGAACCGTCTGAAACTCCAATTCCAGGAGAACTCCAGTTCCAGGGGAATCTGACACCCTCTTCTGACCTCCACAGCATTGCACGACACGGGTGCACAAACTTGCATGCAGACAGTACATTTATACACATACAAAAATAAATAAAATAAAATAAAATAATTTTTTAAATGAAAATTAAAAAAAGAAAAACAAACAATGTATTTGTTGTTCTTTGTTGTCCCTCATTTGTTGATTTTATCACCAATCCTTATATGTGAGCATATACCCGGATGTAACAGAAGGAACAGAGAAGAAAGAATGGGGGGGGGGAATAGTAGAAACAATATTACTGAAGGGAAAATGGGGACGATGGGGTTATTCAACTTGGAAGACAGGAGCAAGGACATACAAGGAACTCAAGAAAGTCGGGTTAATAGCCAACATGGATTATCAAGGGGAAAATTGGGGGAATGGGATACTTTAACTGATTCATTTCCTTACCCCTCTCCTATATTTTCCAAACTCCAGCCAGTGATACTTCCCAAACGTAAAATCTGTTCTGCTGTTCACCTTCTGACAAACCTTCACTAACTTCTCTTTGCTCTTAGGATAGCCTCAAACTCCTTAACGTGGCTTACCGGGCCTTCCACAACCTCCATCTGCCTTTGCAATCCCCCTTCTCTTTCCATTCTGTGTCTCCAGTTGTCACAGCTCCATGCGTCAGAGGCTTCCTGAAGAATTGCATGCTCACCACTGACCACCCTGACTCTCTTCATCCTGAAGTATAGGTGTATCCTATCCCCTCGTATTTCTGCAGCCTAATCCATATTCTTTTTTCAGGAAGCTCTACAAACTCGGCTCATCACTATTTTTTCTTATCATCATGACTTGCTTTGGTTCCTGTGTCTCTGCTTCCTGAATACTTCCTAGTATAACACATTATATTTGTTCCCAATATTTTGCTCATCTTCTCTAGGTACAGTTCTGTCTAGCTCCTTAATCATTAATTCATATCTGTAGCCCTACTGAACAACACGGACTCTTGCATTTGTGAAAACAAAGAAAATGAATTAAATTTAGCAATTGCGGGTGCCTTGATTGGATCCGAATTGTCTTGATTTATTCTATTTTTTTACATATTATTGATAAATGATTCATCTAGTTGAGAATTTTTGAAGATTTGCTAGACAAAGAATTTAAGGCTAATCACACTGCTGCAGCCCATAATAATATCATCAAGTATTGCATGTGTGACTTCTTTAGGAAAGCAATTTACATACATATTTTCTGTTTACACCTCAGTGGACCTTCCTTTTCAGGAAGGAAAGTGGAAACTTCCTGGAAGTCATTAACTTAATTGGCTGAGCTAGTATGAGAACCCAGGTCTAATTTCCTCCAAGTACTTTTTACTAACTTACATCATTTGATAAAACATATTGTCATAACCAGTCATGGTGGCCCATGCCTTTAATCACAGCACTCAGGAGGCAGAGACAGATAGATCTCTGTGACTTCAAGGCCAGCCTGGTCTATGTAGTGAGTTCCAAGCCAGATAGTGCTACGGGGAGACACTGTCTCAACAAAACAAAACAAAACAAAACAAAACACCATGCTGTCATGGAGTATTTCTTTCATGACTTAAAAGCTAGGGTTTACTGAGAAGAGTGATTTCTAATAATTATCTCATAGCACCTAACAAAGATTATATGCAAAATATTCATCCAGTCCTATAATGATGCATTGATTGAAGAAGTATGTTTGTATGTCTCTTTGCCTGCCTATGAAGTAATATGGGGTTCCACAGCATTAGAGTAAAGAACTGAGGCAGTTACATGTCTGTCCTCACTATTCAAAATCAAGGATGGGCATGATTGTAGCAGATGATACCTCAGGGGAAATTTGTAGTGTGTAAGGAATCATTAATGGACTTGTAAATTTAGGCTCTATCTGAAGGGCACTGAAGTTTAGAGCTGGAAGGACATGCCAAGTCAAATCAAGAATTAAAGCAGTAAATTATGTCTGTGAAGCAATTTAAAACACATTATATCTTCTCATACAAAAAGTATAGCCAAGGGTTTTAAAAAGGATATAAGTTGCCAGCCTGGTCTACAAGGTGAGTTCCAGGACAGTTGGGGCTACAGGGAGACCCTGTCTCGAAAAGACCAAAAAAAAAAAAAAAAAAAAAAAAAAAGGATTATAAGTGTAACTTCTTTATAGGATAGTAACAGATGACACATTTAATAAAAAAAAAAAAAAAAAAACAGGGCTGGAGAGCGTGCCTAGCGGTTAAGAGCACCAACCGCTCTTACAGAGGACCCGGGTTCGATCCCCAGCACCCACATGGCGGCCGAGAACCGTCTGAAACTCCAATTCCAGGAGAACTCCAGTTCTAGGGGAATCCGAGACCCTCTTCTGACCTCCGCGGCATTGCACGGCACTGGTGCACAGACCTGCATGCAGACAGTACATTCATACACATACAGAAATAAATAAAATTAAATAAAAATAAATTTTTAAAAAATTAAAAAAAAAACAATGAAATTATGTCAGGCCATGACAATGACAGTATGTGTGACTGTCTATATGATTATTAGTTTACAGTTACTCAATTTCTATGTATTAAAATAAGCAGAAAATGTAATGTTATGGTGTGAATATGTCTCCCAAAGTCCATGTGCTAGAACCTGATCTCCCATCTTTGGACCTGGGAGGAGAAGAACATCACTGGTCATGAGGACAACACTGTAATGAATGGACTGACAGCATTAACTTAAGAATGAGGAGTGAGTTTATTAATGAATCTCTTTCTCTCTCCTTCCCTTCTTTTTCTCTTATGCCATAGGGGGCGACACAGCAAGAAGACTTCCTTAGATTCTGGCACTTTGATCTTGTACCTCCTAGCATTTAGAATCATGAGCTAATAAATTTCTGTTCTTCGTAAAGTACCCAGATTGCAGTATGTTGCTATATCATCACAAAACAGGGTTAGACCAATAAACATTTGCATCTACTAAATAAATATACTATCATATCTCTTCTTGTGTTACTTGGTTACTTAACCCATTGAAATTCCAATGAAAAACAAACAGAGGTACCCTGAGACGAATCACATAACACAAGACTCTACAAAAACTGCACATTGGGAAAATTTGTATAAGATTCTTTGAGAACTCTTCCTAGCGTTCTTGAAAGGAAAACAATGAGTTCTCCCTCACTGCACATTCTATGTCTCTGGACAGATTGCAGCCAAAATAACTGACAATTAGGGATGTTCAAACACAAGATACTCTTCTCAGGGTCGTCTTTCTTCTTTTTTATCATTATCCCTCATTGTTTAATATTTTCCATTA
This sequence comes from Rhizomys pruinosus, assembly GCA_009823505.1. Lineage (NCBI taxonomy): Eukaryota > Metazoa > Chordata > Mammalia > Rodentia > Spalacidae > Rhizomys > Rhizomys pruinosus. The sequence continues at coordinate 272,467 of VZQC01009789.1, forward strand.
CACGAATTCATCTATGATAAGGGCTTCTTAGAACTTTTCCATTTCTAATACCTTTTTAAACCTGAGGAATTTTATGCGCCCTTGAGTCTATATCTGCATTAGTTATGTTCCTTCTTGTTGTGACAAAATACCTGATCGAAGTAATTTAAAGAACAAAAGGTTTGCATTGGATCACAATTCCAAGGGACAGTCTCCCATGACAGGAAAGCATGATGGGAGGAAGGTGAGGTAGATGGCCACTGTTCACTTTGCAAAATTGATTCAATAGCCCTTAAAAAATAATTGTATATATATATATATATATATGTATGAGGGTGTGTATACATAAATTGGGTGGGGGTAACAAGGGGGTGTGGATAGGAGAGGGAGTTATAAATATGATCAAAATATATGAAATTTTCAAACATTCAATTTAAAAAGTTCATAAAACATTTAAAAAACTAAAATTTGTGAAAAGCAAATTTTCTTTATAATAATATACAGAAAAATATCTTTAGAATCTCATGTAAGAGGCTGGGCATGGTGGTACATGCCTTTAATCCTAGCACTCTGGAGGCAGAGGCAGGCAGATCCCTATGAGTGCAAGGCCAGTCTGGTCTATATAGCACATTCCAGGAGAGCTGAGGCTACAGGGAGACCCTGTATCAAAAAAAGAACAAATCATCATCATCATCACCATCATCATCATCATCATCATCATCATCATCATCATCTTAGGTAAGAATGAATTTTTACCAATAAATACATTCCATCAGAGAAATGGTTAAGGACTCTTTTTATTTACAGTAAGATCTTCTGAGCAACAAAACCCTTCTTCTTACTCTCCTGTCTGCACAGAGCTTGTCCTATAAGCCACCACTCAGTTTCTCCTCCTCAAGGAAGTATCTTGCAGGGGTTTTTTGGTCTAGGTTAGATGTTTATTAAATGATATTTTTTGTGTTTCCCTCATTGATTGATTAAAAGGTATATTAGTCTGTTTACCTGTCTGCTACAGCCCCAAACCCCAAATTGATTTCATGCTTCCTCAGATCCAGCACCAATAATCTCCAGCAACAATAGGACTTAGTAGATATGGAACACAATAAATTTCTAGCTCATGAAAAACTGAAGTTTATCTGGGTGGTTACTACTTCCCACTGACAAATTCTCTTGATTGTATCCATTAGAGCTTCCATATTAGAGGTAGAGTTTTGAATATCACTGACATTTTCCCTTTAAACAGAAGGATGGTTGCTGGAACACCTGAACTCTCCCATCTTCAGGACTAGGAGATTCCTTTGCAAATGCCTCTGTACCTTCACCCTTGAAGCCATTCGTTATGTGCATTGTACAAAGTTAGCAAATATTAGAAATTCGTAATTTGTAAGACCAATGCAAATGACTTTGAAAGCCTTTAATTCAGTCATGTAAACCCTAATGTTTTTGTTCTTAGCATTTATTTATCACTTACTTCATGGTATGTCAAATAAGAAAACTTAGACTTGCTGTGATAATATTTTAGGATAAATATATTTCTGTGTTACTATATTTTCCTAGGTATTTTCCCAATTGAACACAGTCATCCCTCCTTATCCATGAAAGATTGGTCCCAGGACAACACAGATACCAAAACCCATGGATATTCAAGGCCCTTGTATAAATTGGTACTATATTTGCATGTAACCCATGCACATCATTCTATTTATTTTTTCATCTGATATTATTTATAATACCTAGTACAATGTAAGGGAAATGTAAATTTCTTTCATATTGTACTTCCTGAAGATTGATGTCAGGAAAATACTGTCCTCACATGGTCAGCTCCAGATGCAAATATTTTTCTAAACATTTTCAGTCTACAGTTCACTGAATCCACAGATGCAGAACACAAGATGCAAAGAACACAAGACTGTCATAATTTGCATACATCTCTCATCTCTTCCTGTTGGAAATTAAAGTGATTATCACAATATTTTTGCTATTAGAAAATATTTTTCCCAGGCTGGAGAGATGGCTCAGCAGTTGAGAGCACTGGATGCTCTTGCAGAGGAGCCAGATTTAGTTCTCTGCACCCACATGGTAGCTAATAACTGTAACTCCATTTCCAAGGGATCCAACATGACCTCGGTGGGTATTGCATGACACAGGTGCACATATATGCAGACAAATACTCATACACATAAAATTACAATAATAAAATAATTGAAATTTTTTCCAAGGAATATTTCTAACAAATATTGTTCTCATATCTACTATACTTTCTGTAATTCGTAAAGTTGAGGTTGCCAAATGGAGACACAATTTCCATAGCAGTTCCACAGCTAGCAGCATTCCACCTCTCAGGCTTACTAATGAAAAAAGGACTGGCATTAGTTCACATAAGGACATATTACTTTCATGTTCTTTTTTCAGTTCTTCATCCCTGAGTATATGACTGTTACATAATAAACATTCTCAGATGTCGTCTTGAATAGTGGCCAAATTCAAAAGCAAACAGTGTTGAGTTAAATTATTATTAACTGGTATCCTCCCATTCCTGTCCTATGGTTAAGAAAGGAAAAGTTCAGACTCTATTTTACTTTTCTTAGCCATCTTAACACCTTTAGTGCGATATGTGGGTTTAAAGCAAGGGGTGTTTAAATGCGGAGCTGAGTAGATGACTGAGTCAGCAACACAACTCATCAAGGATAAGGATCAGACTTTGGATCCTGGGCATCCAGGAAAGGGTATCTCAGAACAGCAGCACACACCTGTACTCTCAGTACTGAGAAGAAGAAGAGAGGATGCCTGGGGCTCATTTGCCAGCCAGTCTAAACAAATTGGTGAGCTCCAGGTTCAGTGAGAGATTTTGTCTCAAAACATAAGGTGAATAGTGATTGAGAAAGACACCCAGCATCATTCTCTGGCTTACACACACACACACACACACACACACACACACACACACACACATATAATCACAAACCAAAACCCAGCTAAATAATTGATTTCTTCCTTTTAAAAGTGCCAGCTTGTACAAGAACCATGGAAACTCAAGCAGACAAAAATGCAGCAAAGAACTGGAGAAACAGGTAGTAGGCCTCCCTCTTAGCCAAAGAATTACTAGCAACTAATTACTGTTGGAGAGGGAGAGTAGATCTTTTTTAAGGGGGCGACTCTTGATAGGTTGATTAGACACAAATGGATGAACTTACACTGAGGGACATCTTGGTATACTAACTTGACTCTTGATCAGCCTTATTATAAATTACAGAAGGCATGAAATCCAGTGGGGGTGTCATGATAGGGTGCAGATGGGGGAAGGAGTATAAAAACGATTAAGATGTTTTGTATGAAGTATAAAAAAGTTCTATCAAAAAATAAACAAAAATAATTTTAAAGTGTCATAATGACAAGCCAAGTACATTGTCTCATGCTTATAATCCTTGATTATGAAGACTGAAGCAAGAGATTGAGGCAGAGGGATTGCAAATCAAGCCTTGGTTTCGCAAATAAAAAGACACAGTCTCAAAAGCCAGGAGTCTTAAGTATAATATCTAGTGTTTCACAAAGGGCATCCTGTGAATCTGGATGTTTTCAGGGGAAAAAAAAAGAGCAATTTCTTCTCCTTTTGTTTCAAAGGAGATTTCTCAAAGGCTTTAACAGAAAATGTGCGTTAAGACTCCACAAGTGGATACAGTGAGTCATCACTCAGAACTTTTTTTTTTCATGATGCAGGCCCTCAAATGAGTTATATAACTGAAGTAAACTCTCCCAGGGGCACCTATGCCCTCAGTGTCACATTGTTGCTGCTGCTTATGCTGCTTATGACACATGTGGAAGTTATCTACTGGAACTGAGTTCAAAAGCTAATTTACCAAACACTGGAAAATCACCTCCATAAGTTACAGTTACAGAATCTGCCCTTTTGTTTCCAGCTTTCTCTTTATCCCAACTTTCTCATGTGCATTCTTTTACCCTCTTGTCCCTCCTTCACTTGCTGAATAGGGGACGGGGTGAGACAGGCTGGTCCTGCTATGCAGGACAGCTATTTGCAGATAATATGCAGAGAAATCCAAAGAAAATTATTACAGGACCCAAATAATCCTGGAAGAAAGAAGCCACCTTACACAGAGTGCACCTTGGAGCAGGCCTGCTCGATGTAAGCTTAACTGCCTGTTATCATCCAACTAAAATTACCTCAATTAACATAAATATAATAGCCTGAAGACTATAAATGCAAAGGATGAGAACTTAAATTCTCAGAAGAGACTTTTTTCCCAAAGGACTCTGTATCTTACTACATACATTTATGTATTTTAAAAGGTATGTGTGATAAAAAAATATAGACGTCTACATCACTCATAAGTAGATACCACATTCTCAAATGGTATTCTCCTTGTGCATAACTATTTAGTAATAATTAAAATCTCCACATTTTTTGCAACAGAGTTTTTCTTTTTTTTTTAAGGAATTCTACAATATAATAGCACAGTTGCTTTCAGATAACATTGACATTACTCAGTTTGCTGTACAATTAGGTAATTGGTGCACTTTTTTCGAAGTGAGCCAAATTATTAAACATAAGCAATGAATGTAAGTAACATTCATGTAAAACCAATTTGCAAGTATCTATGTCCAAATTTTGAACAACCCAAGGTTCCCATAGTCCAGTTGGAGAAGCTTGTATGCACAAGCATGTTGATCAAATAGGAGTCCAGTCTATATTGCCGTAGTCTCACGATTCACCCCAATCTCTCCGCAGCCCTTACATTCTACCATGCCTCTTCTTCCGCAAGTTGTTCCCTAGGCTCTGGGAAAGGGGCACGAGTGGGTGAGAAACAAAACAGCCTCTTTTCTCTGGAGATGTCATTTTGGACTCTAGCCACAACAGAGTTTTTCAAAATATCCTTGAAACTGGCTATACAAATTTATATTACAGAAGACCTATAACAATCAGTAAATACCGAAAATAATACACGGTCACCTGAAATATTTTGTTCCAATAATGTTTTCATGAAAATGTTAATTTTCACTTTCTCTACCCATAGACCACAGAAACCATGTCTGGCAAAGATTCATCATGTTCGCTTTTGTTCTTATTGAAAGGCTAGAGGAGTTGTCTATCTCTGGGCACAAACGGATTCAAAATGTGGAATATGAGCTACGGCAGACACTGGATAGCACATACATATGATTAGTCAGAAAATTTTGTGCATGGATTATTACAAAAAGAAAGAATGCCTAAAAACAAAAGTAGAAGAAATTTCCTTCTGAATTCTCTGTAAGATATAATGTGTGATAGAACCTGTTTTAGAAAACAAAGCTAAGGTGCCCGAGGAGATGGCTAAATTGGTAAAGCGCTTGCTTGCAATCTCAGAGAGCTAAGTTCCAATTCCCTAGCACCCACACAGAGCTGGGTATATACCTGCAATCCTAGCACTGGAGATGTAGAGTCAGAAGTGCTTGCAATTTCAGAGACCTAAGTTCTCTAGGGAGAACCCACACAGAGCTGGGTATATACCTGCAATCCCTGTACTAGACAGGTAGAGACAGAAGGTTCCCTGGGATAACTAAGACTCACTGAATTGGTGAGCTCCAGGTTCAGTTAGAGACAACTGTTTCAAACAACAAGGTGAATATTGATTTTCACAGTGGCTACCTAAGCTTGTATTCACATTGAAAGTGAATAAATGCTCTATTTCCCTCATATCCACACCAGTTTGTGTTGTTGTTTTTATCTCTGCCATTTAAGCTACCGTATGATCCAGCTATAGGACTCCTGGGCATATTCCCAAAGGACTCTATATCCTGCTATACAGGTACTAGCTCATCTGTGCTCACTGTTACATTATTCACAGTAGCCAGGAAATGGAAGCAGCCTAGATACTCATTAATTAGGTGGATAATGGAAACACTATACACATACATAATGAAATATTGTTCAGCTAGAAAGAAAAATGAAATTAAGAAATCACAGGAAAATAAATGGAGCTGGTAACAATCATTCTGAATGAGCCAACCCAGACACAGATATACAAAGGCCATCATATATGGATGCTAAATTTGAATCTATACATATGTGTGCTTAAGTTGGAGTCTCCATAGAAGGTGGAAAATTAGCAAATGGTCATGGGGAAGATTTTAAGGGAAGAGGGAGGGAATGCAGGTGGTGTGAAGGCATGAGGGGAGGGAGGGAGAAAAGGGAGGTTAAATGGGGAGAGAATAAGCCGGGCGTGGTGGCGCATGCCTTTAACCCTAGCACTTGGGAGGCAGAGGCAGGCGGATCTTTGTGAGTTCAAGGCCAGCCTGGTCTACAGAGTGAATTACAGGACAGCTGAGGCTACAGGGAGACCCTGTCTCGAAAAGGCCAAAAAAAAATGGGGAGAGAATAAAAGAGTAAGGTAGAGGATAGAGTACAGGGAGAAATAACTAATGCCAAAGACCCTTGAAAGTGCCACATGGAAACCTATTACTACAGAAGCATAGTAAAGTATATGCATATATAAAAGTAGTTCAGGCTGGAGAGATGGCCTAGCCATTAAGAGTGCCAACTGCTCTTACAGAGGACCTGGATTCGATCCCCAGCACCCACATGGCAGCTGAGAACCGTCTTTAACTCCAGTTCCAGGGGAATCCGACACCCTCTTCCGACCTCCACGGCACTGCACGACACAGGTGCACAGAACTACATGCAGACAGTACATTCATACACATACAAAAAAAAAAGAAAAGAAATAAAAAAGAAAAGTTTAAAAAAATAATAAATAAAAAATAAAAGTAGTTCAAATAGAATTACCCTGTAATGGAGGGACACTGATTCCTCCTGACTCCAAAGACTAACAAATAAAAGTCTAGTGCCAGCTATGAGTTACCTCTTTTTGAGTTGTTGGTCAATGGAGTCCTCTATACCTTCTTCTAAAACATTACAGGCTGTTGCAATTATTCTTGGTTATGCCCCAAAACTTGACATTAAGATCTCATTGAAGACAGCATATACTTAACTCATAGAAATGGTGAAATCAAGTTGATACCAACAACTGCTAGCTTCAACAATCCTAGAAGGTGTTATGCAATGTAGACTATCAGATGAAAGATAATCAACAGTTCTATCCAGCTATAAATTCTGGAAATTACAATAATGACTTGTTTAAAAAGGCATGCCCACTCATACAATAATGCTAAAAATGTTATGGGAGAAGCCAACCACTTTCTGAGTAGACTAAAAGTTTGATCCACAAAATGAAAGCAATATCTGGTAACAAACATTAACTGAGCCAAATAATAAATAAATACCCACAAACATAGCTGGCCAGGTCATAGGTCATAATAGAGATTCTAATATTATTATTCTGCTAAATGGACATAGTAACAAATGGCTCCCTAAATCTTATCTTTATACTCATAGGTTAGTGTACCTCCTAACCCTCACCAGAGACTCTTCTTTTTACAGTAGATGATGATTATTATGAATACCCACAGCTTGACAAGGTGCAGACAATAAGAGTATGTGGAGTAGCATGCTCAATATGGGGCATATATATTATGCCTTCCCTATGAGGCTCAGGAACCATTAAGGAAGAAGGTGCAGAAAAACAGTAAGAGCCAAGGAGAGTAGATGTCTGTTGCAGAACAACATTTACTGGAGAAGACAGCAACATTGCACATATGAGCTCACAGAAAGTGTGACTGCTTACACAAGACCTGAACAAGATCAAGCCAGCCAAAATCCCGACATGGAGAGAGAGGATTCATGAAGTTACACCCCTAGCTGAGGATCTATTGGCAATTGATAGCTGCTAGAGAAGGGAGAGGCCATTTTCTTCAGGGATACAGATCCTAAGAGGTTATCCATGTTCCAGTATGCAATCCTACACCCTTGCATATAAAGATGGCACTAGATAGACTCAGATGAATTTTTTTTTAAAAAAGGGCACATGAAGTTGGAAGAAAAGGTCAGAGGAGTTGATAGGAAGGAATTATTTGATCAAAATAATTGCATGCATGTATGAATTACTTATACTTTTAAAAGAAATTATGTGGAGAGTGATTAAAGAAAAAAATAATTGACAAACCTTCCCAACCTCAAACTTTGGTCTACTAACATGGATATACACAGGAAGCTCCATGGGGCTCCTGGGACTCTTTGTTACCTAACCACCATCTGTGCCCCTCGGCCCTCTACCTGAAGTCACACCTGCTTTCTGTCAGTTCTTCTAACCCACCTTGCTCTCTCTCTCTCTCTCTCTCTCTCTCTCTCTCTCTATATATATATATAGTATATATATATATATATAATATATAATCCTACAATCCCTCTAATTCCCATTTCTAAATACTCTTTTATATGCTTTGGCTAAACTCTAGTCTTCCTTTATGTACCTGTGTAAGTGAAATACCCCTAAGGGGCATTTCTGGGTCCAATATTTGTGCAGGACTCCCATTTTGCTCACAACACTTAGAAAATTTTCCCATTCTCTTTTTGTCCTCCTATTCCAAAAACATCAGACAAAAACAGCAAGTTTTAGGAAATAAAATCAATCGCATGCCCTAACTAGTGTTGACAAACTACTGTTGGCACCTGAATGCAACCAGAAGGATACCACAGCTCTATGAGGCCCCACAGAAGTACATCATCCTCCAGTCATTCCGGGGAAAAAACTTTAGCAGCATATGAGAAATCATAAAGAAGTGTTCTACGACTGACTGACCAATGAATAAATAATGTTAGGGACATACATATGGTAGTTAATTAAATATCTACAAAATATGTCTGAAAATTGTATCCAAAAAAACACACATAAACTGTATGTATAACAAAACCAAAAGGAGATCAGAAATATGATAAAGTGTGTGATTCCATAAAACTAAGAGGATGTGCTTAACTATGTGAATCAATCAGAAGACTGCAAAATTACTATGCCACGTAGTCAACGTATTAAAAGTAGTAGCTTACCTATATGACCCCAATTACTAGATAACATATGATTGGCCACAAGATACCATTCACAGTAACGACTAAACAGAAATTATATAAGAATACAGTTTAAAATAAACATGGAGGACTATAAAAAGTGAAATCACTTTTGAGGTATAAAACAAGATCTGATGAAAATGCAAACATGTAATATTCCTGGCTACAAAGATTAACTATTAAATAAAGCTCTATACGGGTGAAGAGATGGCTCAGTTGGTCAAAGTGCTTGCTGTTCAAGCCTGAAAGCCATGAAGACTCAAGTTCAATCCCCAGTACCTGTGTAAAAACCTAAGCATAGTTGCACACACTTATAATCCAAAGGCTAGTAAGGTAGAAACAGGAGGGAGGATTCCTGGGATTGACCAGCTAGCCTCGTTGAATTACTGAGCCCAAACTCCTAGTGAGAGACCCTGTCTCAACAGACAAGGTGGACAGCAGAGAAATGAGTCTCAAAGTCAGCTCCCAGCTTCCACACTCACACACAAAAACAAACATAAAAATGTATATGCACGCAGAGAAAGAAAAGTGAAATCTCTATATATCTGTATGGTAACATTATCTTAGAGACAGGAAAATAATGGGGTGAGTTTTTAGAGGGAAATGGGTCATTTCATCCCTTTGTCTATCAATATCACTTCAGTGTCCTTTTATAAGAATATTTATATTCATGAATTAATAGTATTTCTGTTTAAAATTAAACTACATAGATATTTAATTTTAAAACCATAAGTTCATCCTACTATTCTGCTTTGAGTACTATGTATTATCATTTTTATTTCATCTGCTAACTCACAATGGCCTTTCCTAAAAAACAACATAATTTCCTTGATCTCTTCAATATAATAAGTTCTTAAACATCCCATTCCCCCAGTAATGTATGCACATTTATTTATTGCCTTTTTATCCTGATATTGCTTCAGCTCAGCTAGGACATCTGGCATAATTGAGTTTTAAATATAAATGTTCTTTACTTCATTGGTCTGATAAAATTTATTTCAGAATACATGGAAAAAATTACCTTTGGATATTCCTAATTTGCTAAATTAAGCAAAGTAACAAGATTGTGCTAAATAGGAATCTTTTTCTCTTTCTCTCGTTGACTGATTTCCTTACTGCTGTAATGTCCATTTTCAGCATCTTTTCTCAGGACACAGTATCCTTCGGTGAAGGTCTTACTTCATGTAATTAGTAGGACAGTATCCTTCAGTGAAGGTCTTACTTCATGTAATTAGTAGGACAACCGGTGTCATCTGTTACCCTAGGTAGATGCTTCTCTGCCTAATGAGGACTCGACATTTGCTTCCACTGGCAATGCCTCTCTAAAAATTAAACACACTGATATGTAAACATCCTTTCAACTTAAAGGCTTAATTTCTATGGAGATTCATAAGCATCTGTTGAGAGATCAAAGTTCCTGATTCGTACACATGTATTCTCAGTAGGTAGATGACAAATTAAAGTATTGCTGTTGTCCCAAAGGATAATTTTCAAGACTATTTAAATGTTAGTCTCGCAACTGATAAAATCACACACTGTTAATTTTCTCATTTGCATTGAGTATTGAGGACAAGAGTAGCTAAAGAGTGGTGAGGAAAAGTGTGCTAAAGAGAGAGAAGAAATATTGGGAAAGAATCATAGAGGAATGTAGCCTTGTAGGAAAGGAAACCATAAAAATTATTGAGACAGTGATAAAAACCTGCTGAAGGCAATAAGCTTTAGTGATCTACTGCAGAGTATGATGGTTTAATAAATAATTCATTTTATATTTCAAAATTGCTAAAAGAGTAGGTTTTAAATGCTTCCACTACAAAAAATAAGAGCACAGCATGCTGAATTTGTTAATTAGCCTGATTTAATCATTCCGGATTATAAATATATATGTCAAAACATCAGATTATGGCCCATAAGCATATATAATTGAACAATGGGGAACAATAAAAGGATGCAAGAGTGTCTGATAATGTCATAACTAGCGAGTTCCAGAAACTATGTGTATATACAGTCATGCACAAGGACTACATAATGGCACTGAGCCCATGAGATTAAAAAGGGTATGAAAAAACCTGTCACCTAGCAACAATGTAGCCATCATAATGTAGTTGCAGGATACATAATGTGTTTCTGGTTACTCTGGTTTAAAAAAAAAAACCTACTATGCTGCCAGAAGTAGAAAAGTTACTATAATGTACAGTACAAAATACCTGATAACAATTACAAGCAGCTGTGCTGGTCTATGTGTGTGCTACAATACACTTTTATCATTATAGAATGAACTGCTTTTATGATAAAAGACATGCTAATGATAACTCAGCCCAAGAGGCATTCCAGAGAGCCTAGTCCAAGGGAGATGACAGTCCCACGTGTGTTGCTGTCGCAGAAGACCTTCCTATAGGACAGGAGGTAATAATACTGTGAGCCTGAACTGTGTGGGCCTAGGGTCATGCACACTTTCGTAGCTTGTCCACTAACAAAAAAGTTTAAAAAGTCAAAATATCTAAGAAATTATAAAAATAGAAAGAAGGTTAGAGAATAAGTTTAAAAGAAAGATATTGTGCAGATAGCTAGGTCATGTGTTTGAGTATTAAGTTTATCACAAAGAGTCAAATGTTTAAAAAATCGAAACATTTATAAGTAAATTATTATAAGCTAAGGTTAATTTAGTTCATTACTAAGAAAAATATTTTTAAATGCAGTATATAAATAAAGGTGTTTGGTGTTTATAGAAGTCTAAAGTAGTTACAGGTACCCTTGTAGCCACTGTTGGCTCTTTACACAGGTATTGGAATCAGAGCTCCGGTGTTCTCGCTGGTGCAACAAAGACTCCCACCCACTGAGGTGTCTCTCCAGCTATGAAAATGTGTTTAGTTTTCGTCATTTTCTTCCCAATGAAATCTAGAGGAACCTTACCCAGAGTCAACAAACCTAGTAGAGGAGCTAGCTGTAGAACAACAAGCTCAGGAAGTCCCCTACTTCCTTCAATGACTGGCTACAGAATGTGTCCCAAGACGATCACCCACAACACAAGCCCCATGAATAAAGAGGGAAATCTACTCCTTCGTTAATATGCTGGTGCAGTAGAGAAAAGAGGAGCAAACTCTACATTACCCTTGGATTTTATTCTAAAATGAAATTACTCTAAAATTTATGTCCAGATAAAACTTGCTTTCTTGGACTTTCATAGGAACCCCGGGTTCATACATCTGCTCTTAAGCACCCACCTTCTATGATTCGGCACAATCCTGTGTCTATGCATAGACACTATATGATAGCCTCAGTCACTTTCAAAGGAAAACATATTTGCATAGAATTATTCATTAAAAATAAAAGAACCCACGTGAACAAACAGGAAATAAAATTCAGAACGGGACTTGGGTTAATGGCAGAAATGAAAGAGAATTTTTAAAAATTCCCTAATTAGTATCTTCAGAAGATTCACAAAAATGTTTTTTCTATTAAATTAGAACATAGTAATATGAAAAAGGAGCAACCAGAAAATAAGAAATACGCTCAGTGTAATGGTTCACAACTGTTACCCCAGCAGTAGGGAGGAGAGGCAGGAGGATTGCTTCAAGTTCATGATCAGCCCGAACTATATAATCAGTTCCAGACAAGCAAAAGTTACAGAATATGATCCTTGTCTCCATGAAAGGAGAAGGGAAGGGGAGGGCAGGGAAGGGAAAAGGGAAGGGGAGGGAAAAGGGAAGAAGGGAAGGGGAGGGAAAAGGGAAGAAGGGAAGGGAAAGGAAGGGAAGGGAAGGGAAGGGAAGGGAAGGGAAGGGAAGGGAAGGAAAATAAGGAAGAGTTCTTGGATGTTATAAATATATAACAAAAATGAGAGAATGAATGACATGGGTTGAGTAATGACCCCGAATTCATGTTTACCACAAGAATCATATGACTTTATTTAAGTGAGAATATTTGCATACACAATTAGTAAAGTTAAAGTGAAGACATATTGGATTAGACCAGGTTCTAATCCAATGACTACATTTTAGCAGAAGTGCAAACAACCCCCTCAGGGCACATGTAAGCAGAAAGCAGGGGAGCAGAAAGGGCAGCACTTGGAGTGAGGCATACTGTGATCAGGATAGGCCAAGGCTGCTGACCACCCACCAGAAGCCAGCTGCCAGCCATGGAGTAGACCTTCCTCAGACCCTCCTGAGGAAATAAAACCTGCAGATTCTCCAATTCCAGACCCCCAGCCTCCAAAACTATAAGACTTAGGTAAGTTCTTATTAAGTCACTTGTCTAGTGAGTAGATATAGCAGTGCTAGGACACCAACAGTTAACCACTAGAAGCTGGAGAAAGACATAAGCTGCTTTGGGGAGAGTACAGGATGTTTGGAGGAGCAGGACTCGATAATCATGAAGACCACTGACGTGACTGAGTCACTCCATTAAACCGAGGTGAGGAGGCAGACCAGTCCAGGCTGTGGGAATAATGGTGTACAAATGACCACACATTTGTTATATTCAGGAATGACAAAGAATAGCTTGAATTTAATCATATATTGGTGGTGTACTTGTAAAAGGAAGAAGTAGCAAGTTCCGAAGAGCCAACGTATGGACCATGACTCTTAGACTGAAATCAAAGGGAAGGAATGAAGCTTCCCAGACAAAAGAAATAAGTGTTGCCCCATTGTTTACTAAAGGAATTCCTTGGCCTTGGATCTGATATCACCATCTTTTTCTGGTCTTAGCTCTTTTTAAAATTTATTTATATTTGTTTTTTTTAATTTATTTTTATTTTTATGTGGATGAGTGCTTTGCCTGTATGTATGTAAGTGAGCCATGTCAGGGAATGTCCATGGAGGTCCGAAGAGGGCATCAGATCCCCTGGAACTGATGTTATGAATGGTTAGCCACCATGTGGGTCCTGGGAACAGATCCTGGCTCCTCTGCAAGAGCAGCAAGCATTCCTAACTGCTGAGCCATCTCTCCAGCCCCCAGATCTCATCTTCCTGGTTCTAGCTCTTTGATCCCTGTTTTTATTTTTTATTCTTTCTCACTAACTTTGCTCCTTCTGGGGCTTTTCTAAAGGAAACATTTTGAACCTATAAACCATACTACCATTTAAACTTCCCAGTTCAAGATTCCAGCTTTGGACTCTGTAGGAGGAAATGTGTCTCCAGCTCTATTTTACAGAAATACAAATACCATGGATTTTAACTCAAAGTAGTAGAAACACAAATTCTGTATATCCTGGAGAAAGGACGTTTACCCCTCCCTAACTTGTTATAGTTGTGAATTATAGCTACCAAGAATTTTGAGAGGTATACTTAGTACATAATATCATAGCCATAATGTCTATGAAATGTTTTTCTTGCAGATGAGTGATTGGTATAGAAATATAAAAAGAAAAATGTAAAATATAATTCATAACATTACAGTATGAAAGCCTATATAAGAATCATTATTGATGGATCCAAATCATAACCACTCAACCTGGAATTAGAAAGAAATCATAAAGCATCTTACATTATTATGCAAAAGTAACTAGGAGAATGTTTTTGATTTATCTCTGCTCTATTTGTTATAGCCAATCAAAGCTCCTTTTCAACTCTGTTCAGTCTGCTTCAACTCTCCTATTCAGGTTCGGCATTCAGTCTCATTATCTGTCTCACTCTCATAACATGCTAAGCTACAAATCCTCCAAAAGAACACGAATTTCTCCACTGCAGCTCCATCCTCCTCTTCAGCAAAGATTTGAGATGATATTTTAAGTACAAATCTGCATGTCATAGCTCTGCTTAAAAATCCTTCAAAATCACTCCAAAATTCAGGCCCAATAATGCATCACTGTAATCTAAACTACTCTGGGAAACTGAAAGAGTTCAAGGTCAGACCAGCCAAGACTTCCACTACATAGCAAGACTCCCTCCACCTAAAAAATAATCCCTGGGCTGAAGAGATGGCTCAGCGGTTAAGAGCACCAACTGCTCTTGCAGAGGACCTGGGTTCAATTCCCAGCACCCACATGGCAGCTAAGAACCATCTTTAACTCCAGTTCCAGGGGAATCTGACACCCTCTTCTGACCTCCAAGGCATTGAATGACACAGGTGTGCCAACCTACATGCAGACAGTACATTCATACACATAAAAAAAAAATAAAATTTAAAATAATAATAATAAATAAATTTTGAAAATCCCATTGTCAACAATCCCATTGTCAACAATCCCATTGTCCAAGAGGACAGAACTCTTTCTCAAGAGAACTCTACAAGCCTTTCCAGCCCATCTCAGCCCTGTAACTGGCTGCACCGTCCCATCCCTTACTGCTCCAGCTGTATTCATTTTTTGCCGTAGTGTTCTAACAGGACCTGCCCTCCTTTCCTTTGGAAGCTTTGCTTTGGCTTGTGCCACAATCTGGAGATCTCTCTTTTCCCTCTGCTCCTTTTTTCTTCAGGAAAATATTACAACTCCAGTGTGACTGCGTTGTTCTCCAAAGCACTCTGGCTTATTTCTACTGTAGATGCTATGACATGGCATATCACCATCCTTCTGTTCTAGTCACACTCAATAGACAAGAAGCATGTTAAGAGGAGGGAATACACCTTCACCAACCCACTGGAAAAGTACCTGACTCAAAATGAGGATACATTAGTTACTGTACTATTTAATGACTATTTCACTGTGAATGAGCAACAGTCTTTTTCAGAACAACAGTCATTCAATATCCACAGAAACATTTCCAGGATAGATAACTTTTTTCTTCACGAGCATTATAAATGCCAGAAAAATCTACATAAAGTGGTTTATTACTATACTACTTCCAGAAATCACTAAAAAGTAATAATAGTAGGGGCTGGAGAGATGGCTCAGCAGCTAAGAGCACCAACTGCTCTTGCACAGAACCCAGGTTCGATTCCCAGCACCCACATGGTGGTTAAGAACTGCCTTTAAGCCGAGTGTGGTGGTGCACACCTTTAATCCCAGCACTAGGGAAGCATAGGTAGACAGATCTACAGGGGTAGTTCCAGGCCAGCTGGAGCTACAGGGAGACCCTGTCTCAAACACACACACACACACACACACACACACACACACACACACACAAAGTAATAATAATAGTAGTAACAATGATGATGATGATGAAGATGATGATAGCAATACAAAAGACATTTATAGAATGGGACCTGGATTTTTAACTTGCATATGTTTAGTTCATCTTTATACCAACCAACTCAGTAGGATATTATTTCCCTTTATGTGGGAAGATCCAGTTTAAATTGCAGCCTCAGGGCACTGTATGGCTGAGGGTCTGACTCTGCCCCAAGGAAGAGCAAGCAACATGGCCTAGGTGCATGATGCTGGGTGAGGCAATGGTGTACAGTGGCGCAGAGTTGGGGGATTTATGTTTGGTCCTAGGAACTGACGTCATTTAGTTTAAAAAAGCAGGCTGTAGCAAGGAATAAATGTGAATTTCATAGTATCATCACAGAATTCCCAGCCGTTATTTTTATTAATTATTTCATGCATACAGGCTAAGGTAGGCCTGCATTTCATTCAGGTGGCCAGTGGGTTGGAAAAAGTTCCCCTTTGCGGTCCACCAATCTGGGTAGCTGGTGTTGTGAGTGGACATCGGCTAAAGGGAGGCCATCAGTCATCAGCCTGAAGTTCCTGTCCAGGGTTCAGCAGTCTCTGGGCAGATGGGAAGTCATACCCAAGAGTGGAACACATGTCTCATGGGTCCAGGCTAAGGACCTGAGTTGGAAGTACCACTCAGGCTGGGCTACAGGAAGTAGCTAGCTCTACACAGAGGGGTCATCTCCCCACAGTGTCCACAAGGTGGGCACTGTGTTCCCCTTCCCTTAGCAGGGTCACATGGTCCCTGTTTGGCATAAAAAGAAAGCTTCGTACACCTCTAGACAAAGTGAGCCAAAGGAGATCCAGATATGTAACTTCTTACATATAATACTTCAAGCAAAGAGTAGAGTCAGAATTCAAGTTTAGCAGATTAAATCCAGGTCTGAACACTTCCATGAGACTGAACATAGGTACATGATACATACAAGCACCAGTAAATGGACTCAGTGATAGATAGATAGATAGATAGATAGATAGATAGATAGATAGATAGATAGATAGAAAGATATAGATAGATGATAGATGATAGATAGATAGATGATAGATAGATGATAGATAGATAGATAGATAGATAGATAGATAGATAGATAGATAGATAGAGATATATATGTAATTTGAGAGGGATTTAGAAGGATGGAAATAATGCAAATACAAATGAAATTCTAAAATAAAAGCAAGTTAAGTATACTGATTGTGAAGCAGTCTTTCATATTAAGAAGATACATAATTTAAAAGCAACTAGCTTCAGGGATGTGGAGGTAGCTCACTTGGTAGAGCGCTTGCTTGACATGCATGAAGCCCTGGGTTGAATCCCAAACAACACATAATCCAGCCATCATGATGCATGCCTATAATCCCATGACTCAGTGATAGACACAGGAGGATCAGAAGTTCAGGGTCATCCTGGAACACAGAAAGTTCAAGGCTATCCTTGGCAACTTGAGACTGTCTCAAAGGGAAACAAAACTAGTTTCATATCAAATTTGTTTCCAAATTAACCCATCCGTGGGGCTCTCTTGAAAGACAACGTCAATCAATGTCTGCCAGAGATACACCTTGGAAATACTGGTCTAATCATGATTATTCCCTTAATTAATAGTTAAAATTATATTTCCTTTTGCAGCAATTACATCACAGTATTGGCACATACTCAACAAGGTACCAGCTATAACCCCAGACATGTTCACCTGATCTGAATCCTACTCAAATCCTCCTTAACTGGGTTCCTTGGTGAGAGACCACACCATTGTTTTTAGAGTAGAATCATCTTGGGTAATTCTAAGCAGATTTGTGTTTAGAAACTTCTAGTTTTGAACAAACTGAAAAGTGCTATGCAGTCCTGTCCTGGACTAAGGGTCCTATGTCTCATGCAGAAATATTTAGGACTGGAGATATGGCTTGTTGGTTAAAAGCACTGGCTGTTCTGGCAAAGGACCCAGATTCTGTTCCCAATACCTACATGGCAGCTAACAATTGTCCATAACCCCCGTTCTAGAGAATATAACACCCTCTTCTGGCCTCTGTGGATACTGTACATATGTAGTACAGTTACATACATGCAAGCAAAACTCTCATATGTATAAAATTTAAATTAAAATTTTCCTTTCCTTCTCATTTTTGGCCTCTCTGGGCCCCCACTGTGTTTCCCTGCCTTCACTT
Source organism: Rhizomys pruinosus (assembly GCA_009823505.1). NCBI lineage: Eukaryota > Metazoa > Chordata > Mammalia > Rodentia > Spalacidae > Rhizomys > Rhizomys pruinosus. The sequence goes on from VZQC01009789.1 coordinate 290,649, forward strand.
ACCCTTGTCCTCTGGCTTTTCTATTCCTCAGTATTACTTGACATGTTTTTCTTGGTCAAGCATCCGTGTTTGCTGATGACATTCCTTTGATTGTAGGGAAATGTCTACGCATCTTCTGTCATCTACTTTGTATAAGAGCATTGCTCCCTCCCTGGTCTATGTGTCTAATTTATACCCATATCTCTACTAAAGTACTTAATGCATTACATTGTAACTGTTACTTTATAGATCTTCTGCCTGTGAATGTACTGCCCTGAGGTCAAATGTCAAGACTTAATTTGTTTTGCATCCATATTGTACATCCTAGTCCTGGCCAACTGTTGAAGCTCAGTAATTGTCAGCTGAGAGATAAAAAGCAAAAACATTAAGAATTTTTATGCTTGGTTTTCACTCTGCTTTTAGTTAAGAGAAATATTTCCATGCTTGAGAACAATAGGCTATTTCATCAGCCAAACAATGCAAGCCAAGGTAGAGGAAACACAAAAGGCTATCTGGCAATAAAGAAACTCAATGGTGAAATACAACATGGGGTTTTCTGCTAACTCCTTGAAATGAGGAAATTATGCCAAGTGACTGTTTTCTTCCAATTCTAATCCTCATAAACAGTGAGTCTATTGTATATCCCAGCAACCAGACTCATTGAAATAGACAAATATATCCACATAGCACATGTACCTACAACTTTAAACTTACAACTTTAAACCATAGTCCTACAAATCTTTTTTCATATATTTTATAAACTTATTTCTTTAAAGTAAATATGTCTTTTATGTATGTATGAACATATACTCTGAAACAAACTATTTTCTCAAAAGATAAATCCAAAATCCTATAAAATAAACATACATGTTCATTTTAATATCTTCATTAATGAGTATATCAAAACTTATTTATCAAGTATGCCAGACAGCAGACTATTCCCATGCTCACTCTGATAGACTAGGTTATGAAAGAGATTAGAACAGAATAACGTGACACTGTTTTTTAAACATTTAAATGTGTTAGGCATATCTGTAAAACCTCAAGTAAATAAGACTTTACTTTCGGTATAAAATATGAGAAGGGGAAAAGGATGGTGTCTTTGAAAAGGCACTTTTCAAATGGAAATAAAATTGAGATTATCTCATCAGTTACCCTTGTGGTAGATGGTTGTACACCTGCACTGAATCTTAGACCTAGGAAATGACAGAGCCGATCATCTTTATGGCTTTCATGACAGAGCCACAGCAAAATGATTTCCTGAGATCAATATGTGGTTAAGAGAAAGCTGTTTTCAATGGAAACAGGAAGCTAGGAGCTAACCTGTTTCTATGGTAACCAGAGCAGCAGCTACCCAACAGCTGTAGGGGGAAAAAAAGGGCAGAAAGTTACAAATGAATAAAATAAATCCTGGTTTACCTTATTGGTATGACAGTCCTCAGAGTGCAATCAAAGTAGGTACAGACATGTTGTTCCTTCCTGGTTACCCAGGACTGTTAACAATAATTACCCTACAAACATCAAAACCTTGAGATGAAAAGAAATTTGGGTGCTATCTTAGTCCAATGTGTTAGCCCTGTTTTTATTTTTTTAATAAGGCATAGGAAGTAAAGAGTCATGAAGATGAAATAAATTCAACTAGTGCTGAAGTCGGGGTAAGTGCACAGGTCTCTGCCCTTAATCCAGGCATTTTTCCATTTCTGCCTCTATATATTTGTTACCTCTGCTTTCTTCTCTCCAACCCCATATCCTATTTACTTTCCATGAACATGTGGACTACATAAAATTAAAATCAACATCCTTCAACCTGTAAAATGAGCACAAAACTATGTTATTTTATCACAAAAAAAAAAAAAACTAGCTGAAATGTTCTTCTAAAAGAAAAGCTGTAAATACTTCAAGTAGAATTGAGTTAAGTTTGTGTAATATGTTCATGGTTATTGTTTAGACTATTTGTCACTATATATCTCCTTCTGAAAGTCTGCGTTTATACTTAGTGCTCTTTTCTATTTCATTTGGACATATTCTAAAGGTTCCCTTAATTAAAACGATATATGACTCGCAACTTCAAAATGTGTAAGACTTAAAAAAAATACTTTTACTTTCTTTGTAGTAGTGAAAATAGTGGTGATCTACATTTTCAAATAGAAACTTGATCTGTACCTTTACATAAACTTACAAATTTCCTTATTTTTATTTACTTTGCATATAGTATCTTGCAAGAGAAGAAATATATCCTTGTCTTTCATTTAGTTTTGTCAACTCAAGTCTACAAATAAACTGTTAAAAATATTACGTTAAGCTGGGCGTTGTGGCACATGCCTTTAATCCCAGCACTCAGGAGGCAGAGAGAGGTGGAAATCTGTGAGTTCAAGGCCAGCCTGGTCTACAGAGCGAGTTCCAGGACAGCTGGGGTTAAAGGGAGACCCTATCTCGAAAAGACAAAAAAATAAAAACTACAATATAACCAGAAGTGACTTAGTTCCTTTAGTGATGTATTGAATTAGGTACTCTCTGACCCTACTGAGTATTGGAAATATATTAAAATAATTAAAATTGAATTTATTTGTAATTTGTATATTTAGTTCTCTGGAGAAGATCTGAAAATGCTTACATTGAAAATGCAAACATGGTCCAGTGACATGGCTCCTGCCACTAAGCCTGACAACGTGAATTTCACTTTGATCTGCAGTACCCACATGGTGGAAGGAGAGACCCAGACTCCCGCAAGCTGTCCTCTGACTTGCTCACACATGCTATGGCACATGTGTATCTGTGCATGCACAGACACAGACACACAGACACAGACACACACAATACACACTAAATAAATAAATTTAAAAAAAGAAAATGCAAACACATTAGACATTATAGCCAAGTTTTCTCAAAGGTACAAGCTTGAATTTGCATTGCCATATAGTTGGCCATGACTTAAAATTAATGGAGAAATAAAGGAAGTTCAATTCTTTGATGCAAGTACAGCTTTTATCACAGTGCAAAGAGTATCTACTAGTCTGGAAAAGAAAAATCAAGATTAAAAGAACCTTCACATTATAATTCCAAGGCTATATTAACTGATCTATCCAAATGTGCCTATTTTTTTATCAGTTGACCATAAATTACTTAAGACTTTTTTAAGGCAAAAAAAAAAAAAGTGCTAGATGGAAAGCTGAAGAGAGACTTCACAAATGAAGAAGTAAAGGTGGCTGAGAAACATCTTTAAAAGTGTTCAACCTCACTAATAATTAAGGAAATGCAAACTAAAACCATTTTAAATTTTCATCTTACCCCAGTAAGACTGGCTATGATCAAGAAAACAAATGATACCAAATGATGAAGAGGCTGTGGGGAAAAGGCAGCACTCATTCACTGCTGGTGGGAATGCAAACTCATTCAACCCCTATGGAAAGCAGTGTGGAGAACTCTTAAAAGACTCAAAATGAACCTACTATGTGACCCAGTTCTACCACTCCTGGGTATATAGCCACAAGACTCATCCTACAACAGAGATACATGCACACCCATGTTTATTGCAGCTCTCTTCACAGTAGAGAAGAGCAGGAAGCAACCCAAGTATCCCTCAACTGACGACTGGATAAAAGAAAATGTGGTACATCTACACAATGGAGTTCTATGGAATGGTAAAGAAAGACGACATCATGGAAATTTCAGGTAAATGGATGGAACTAGAAGCCATTATGCTAAATGAAGTAACATAGTTCCAGAAAAACAAACAACAGATGGTGTCCCTCATTTGTGGATGCTAGCACCAAATCCTGATATACTCTCACATTTTGGTATATGTATGGAGTCTATATATGCATATTTTGGAGTAATATAAAATTAAAGTGGGAACAAAAACAACAAAAGACTTGTTCTAATATATGACCAAAACAATAAACTTCTACATCGAAAAAGTTAAAAAAGACTAAGAAAAAGATGCAAGACAGGACTTAACATGTGTGGCAAAATGCATGAGCTCTGGTTGGGGAGGGGAATGGATGGGGAAATGGGTCTAAATTTAATTGGGAAAGGTTGTATGAAATCCACAAAAGTTCAATAAAAACCTAAAAATTAATTAATTAATTAATTAATAATGCTAAAACTTGAGGAGGTAGAAGTGGGATGACAAAAGTCTTAACTGTCACACTAAGAAGTTTAAATTTGCTTCTGAAATTCATGGTACCTGTTAAATATTTTAACTAGGGGAAACTGTCCTGTCAAAAATATGGAGAAGATAAACTGAAGATGTTAAAGACATTGGCAGAGATTACAAGTACAGACATGAGCTGTTCATAGTCATTTGAAGGATAGGTAGATGAGAATTTAAACTCAAGCTGTGTGTGATTTCATATCAATATAAACTAGATAAACAAGCTTTCTAAAGAAAATAACAATTGACAAAAACATTTATGAGCAAGCTATGTTGACCATTGATATATTTTTAATGATGTTTTCAGACAAAAATCATTAGCTTTCATTCTTAGCATGTGATTTAACTGCCCTTAGTATATTTTCCCAAATTAAATGTTATATTTGATGCTAGCAATTCATTATTTTCATTAATTATTTCCTGTTTTATTTGTGGTTTGTAGAAGGGAAAATATAGCCTATAAAACATGTATTAAATGGGAAGGCATGTACTACCATGAACTAGGTAGGCAGAGACAGGTGGATTTCTGAGTTTGAGGCCAGCCTGGCCTACATAAAGAGTTCTGGCCAGACCATGTCTCAAAAAGTATTAAATATTTGAAAATTTTAATCTAATTCTTAACACTGAGATTTGAAATTTAATGGATTTTAGGGAGTTTATTTTTGTAATGTTGTGGAAATGAAACAACCTAAAATGCTAAGCAAAGTTAACAGTTCCAAAGTTTTCAAATTGATGGGTTCAGTACTGTGGCTGACATATAACCCAGGATGATTATGCATTGTAATCACCAGTGATACTTTGGATAAAGCCAGAACATGTGTGCTATGGTCTAGGCCCATGTCAAAAAGCCAAGATCGTAAGTGTAGTTCCTTGAAATTATTCTTTTTGTTTTTTACTTCTGAAAAATGTTCTTCAAAAAGTAAAAATGGAAGGTCTACCTGGCAATCAAATATATCATATTATCAATAAAGATCATACTCTCACACAGAAATGAGACCAGTCACCTCCATCATCGACCAAATGTAAATGGAAAGAGGAAGGGGAAACATAACTGATCTCAGCACTTTAGCATTGTGAACAAATTCTTTGAAATGTTTTCTTTTTTTTCTCCTAATCCTATTTTTTTGTCCTTATACTCATTTTTTTTACTTTGAAAAGAATCTAGAAGTTCTACCAAGGAATTTCTGCCTCGTGTATCTTCTTGTTTATCCAATACTGAGTTCTGAAAGGAAAGCAGGTAGAAACTTCATATTCTAATACCTACACACCGAATTGCATGTTACAACACACAGCATTTTCACCGTCACATCCCTGCTTTGTACTGTTTGCAAACATCACCATTGTCATCGATAGAATACTCTCTTCTTTCTTTCTCTATCTCATTTTATTCATGGCAGGTTCCCATAACAACTTGTATTGCAATTTTTATAAATTTCTATGTTAATACTATCCTTAAAGAAAAGAACTCATAGGTATATGATAAACACTTATTTACCAAATTATTAGAGCATTCAAATCTCTCGTGTGTATTTCCATCATAAATTAAAATCATAATGAAGACATGTCAGCCAACAAAAGTTGTCAGCACAACTTTATAGAATTCAATTAATTGCTATTCCTTGTCACTCATGTTGTAGTGTGACAGTTTATGTCATAGAAGTAAAAATAAAACACCTAATTTCTAATTGTGCCAGCCTTCTCAATACTGGAACATCATAAACAAAGAAACGTGTATAAAAATTGAAAAAGAAGTTCAGTTAAAATTGTGTATCTAAATATTTCAATAAATGGAAAATCCAATATAAAAACAGAAAGTTTATTTTAAAAGAACTAGATTAACTTTATTAAGAATGAGACTTGCCAGGCATGGTGGCACATGCCTTTAATCCTAGCACTTGAGAGGCAGAGGCAAGTGGATCTTTGTGAGTTCAAGGCCAGCCTGATCTACAGAGCGAGTTCCAGGCCAGCTGGGGCTACTTGGAGACCCTGTCTCAAAAAGACAAAAAAAAAAAAAAAAAAAAAAAAAAAAAAAAAGAATGAGACTTATGGCAGTAAGACTACAGCTGAAGTAAATCACATTACAATTGATTTATGTTTCCTAGAATCACACCATGTAAGACATAGTTTCATCCTGCGACCTCCTCAATGAGATTCTATGCATAGACGTTGCCAGGTAACATTAAGTCAGGCCACTGTTGGAACTAAAATATTGGTGCACTTATAAATTAAGTGACATTTTCTGATTTAGGTAACCCCTAATCATTTGAAAATGTATTTTCTCGAAGTCAGAGTCCAAAAAGGAAAGCAAAATATTAAACACTAGTTGGTCAATAACAAATAGAAAGTTCAAACAGGGTTCATTTTAAGAAATAGAAGTCAAGGGGCTGGAGAGATGGCCTAGTGGTTAAGAGCGCCGACTGCTCTTACAGAGGACCTGGGTTCGATCCCCAGCACCCACATGGTGGCCGAGAACCGTCTGAAACTCCAATTCTAGGAGGACTCCAGTTCCAGGTGAATCCAACACCCTCTTCTGACTTCCGCGGCATTGCACAACACGGGTGCACAAACTTGAATGCAGGCAGTACATTCATACACATACAGAAATAAATAAAAAATAATAAAAAAGTTATAAAAAAAAGAGATAGAAGTCAATATTTTTATTCCACTCTTGAGTGGCACAGTGAAAATTTTTGACAAACCAAAGTCCTAGAGTACATGGATTTTAAGAAGTCATAAATAACCCTTCCAGGTTAGAACCCTTGGGACTATCTTACATAGCACTGAATCTCAAGATCAATAGGATCTGCAGAAATTTCATGATCTAGTCAGTTATAATCAGTGGTTTTGATAAAATGAGTTCAGGAAGATCTAGGGCTATCTAGAATAACTTTGGTTTAAGTAACAACTTAATGTATGACCTTGGTCATTTCTTAACATCTGAATCCTCATTTTCCTCTAAAAATGGAGGGTCTTTGCTAGATGACTTCAAAAACATTTTTAGGCCTTTGATTGATGATTAGCTGATTTTGATTCTACTTGTTCTTGACCTTGTACTAAACTCTATATTCTTTATCTAAATTAGATGCAGGTCCAGCTATTATTGAGTCAATCAATACACTATTGGTGAATAATCAATAGAGTCAAACTTCACAGTAATGATAAAAATTGAGAACCTTATTAAACTTTTTTCAATAAACTTGGCTTACAATAAAACATAAAACAAATATAGTGACATTATGTTATGTCACCAGGAAGAAAGGTAATAAGGCATTCTTTTTATAGTGTATGATGTGGAGAAAAAAATGCCACATAAACCTGAAAACATACCCAAATTAACTTTTTAACCATCAAATAGGAAGAGCACAGTGGTACTTAGCTAAAGAAAACTGAAAAGCAAAGTGCAATGTCATAAGCCTGTCATTTTATTTTTATCAATATGCACTTTTTAAATGAGAACTCTCGTTGCGCATATAGAATAGTCTTAAAAGCAAGATTTCAGAGTTGAAGTCAGTAATTCTACTTGAATATGAAAATACAAGCACAACCTAGAATTTCTACATGGATTCATAAATGCAAGGCCCAGAAGAGCAGCACTGCTGTAAACTGTCTCTTTCATGTTCTATTTCTGCCTGAAAACAAAACTCACATGCAGACTTCCAAAGTTGCAGCAGAGAAACACACCTAACCAGAAGTTAGTGGACAGATGGCTGCATATATCTAAGGTGCAGGTATTTCTGACATACAAAGAAAACTAATCAGGAGGATGGAACCAAAGTTAGGCAGGAAGAATTCCCATTCTGCGGGACTCGTGGGTCTTTTCTCCATGGCAGCAACAATACATATGCAACTGTAGAGATGTATGAAGTGTGGCACTCTGCACTCATTTATTAAAGTTAAGGTCCATTCAAAAATCCTGTAGGATTTTTGGTTATTTGTTTGACATACTTCCTTCAAATTGGAGATGCCATTATTGATGACTTTTCTAGTCCTTTCACTGGGTTCTGAAGAACTCATTGGGAAAGTAAGGGAGTAAATTTAAACTGTCATATAAGTTTAAAAAAAGAAAAGAAAATTGAGGCTAAGATCACACTATAGTAAGTAAGAGTTTTCAACACTCAGCTTTAGAGAACAAAAGATGGACCAACACCATGGTTAATTGCTGGTCAGCCTGTAAGAAATAGGGGAGAGGCAGAAGTCTGAGCATTCTGTGTGATTATTGGGATGAACAATACCAACACAGTATTCTTCTCCCTTGGGAAGAGACAGGCCAGACAGGATTCTTTTCACAAAATGAACCTCCTGGCCCACCCTCCCTCCACCCAGACACATACATATAGATTCCATTTCCCCTTTCTCTGTCCAGATTAGACTCCTAATTGGTGCTACTACCCTGGGTGAGTGAGATCTGAGAATCCGAACTCACTAAAAATGTCTTATCAGAAGGACAGAGGAGCCACCAAACACACCCTCGCAAAGGGAAAAGGCTGAAACAAAAAAAGTTAAGGCAAAAACTTTGGATGAAGATGTTAGTGGTCTCGGGACACAGCCCGCAATTTGTATAGAGATCCCATCTGCTGAAGTAAAGCTGTTAAGAGTTGGAGGAAAGTACGGGGACTACCAGGGAGGGTAGAATGATGGGGGCCTTGGTCCCCGGGCTCTCTCAACCCCACGTGAACCAGGAAAGCCATCTCTGTGGACCGCCTTCCCTCTTCATTCCAGAGGCTGTCGGTGGAAAGAAAAAAGTTGGAAGAGAGTTGAGAGAAGTTGAAGCAAAAGGGAAATGCAGATTCTGGTCTTACCCTGGCGGCTCTGGACGAGTAGGGGTCCTCAAAGAGGGCCCACATGCGGGGCTGCAGCCTCCTCCAGCGGCCAGACTTGCCGTCAGGCCCTCCCAGCCCTGTAGCATCTTCGATGCCCAGTCTCTTGGTCGCTAGGTCCTCGTCGTCGCCAGGGTCGCCCCCGATGAGATCCGGAGTCTCGAAGATGTCCAGCGCCTCCTCAGCGTCGCGGTGCTGCCGATAGGTCATCCAGCAGCAAGGCTCCACGTCGGTCTCGTCGATACCCCAGAAGGCCAACTCCTCCTCGAAGAGCGGCCCGCACACGTCTGCGGGGCAGTGCAGCTTGCCAGTGCGGTAGTAGTTGAGTACATAGGCGAAGACGCCCGGGTGGCGGTCGAAGAAGAATTCACGGCCACCCGCGGGGTGGTCGCTGCCACCGCCGCCAGCATGGGAACTGCAGTTACCCGCGCCACCCTCGAAGCAGCCCCCGGAGCCAGGGGACAGCGGAGGTGGTCTTGGCGGCGGCGAGAGGGGAGGGGGCAGCGGCTGCAGCTTGTCGCCCGCTGCAGTCAGGCAGTCGCCCTGGGGTTCAGAAGCAGCTAGGAGGGCCAGGCGCGTTCCGGGAAGGGTCTTGAGAGTGCTGCGGTAGGTTTCATGCCGGGTGCCCCCGACATTGAGGATCACCCTCTCGTTGCTCTCGATCTTGCCCATCTCTGTGGCTCAGACATGACTGAGAAGACAACACAACACCAAAGTTAAGGATCTCGCGGGTCAGACTCTCACCATGACCCCCCTCCCCCGACTCCCACCCCAACCCCAGAGTCCCAAGATGCAGAGTTGCCAAGCGCTGAGGGACCCTCCCTGGAGCTGCTCTGAGCCCTGCCCTGTCCCCGCCTCTTGCATCACTCCTTGCCCAGGATTCCACAGAACGAAGAGCAGTTCAAATCTTCCTTGACCTTCCACAGAACCTTTCTCTGCCTGCCTCGCACCTTCTGTCCTCCTTGGGCTCTGGTCTCTCCTTTTTCTTATCTCCTCCATCCTCTCCCCCTTCCGTCTCTGTCAAGTCTAATCTGGTTTTACTTCCCAAGCCCCTGTTTCCTTCCTCAAACCCTCTACCTCTCCCTCCCAAGCCCTCTTTCGCCTAGCCTTTCCTCCATCCTCTACCCCTCCTTAATCGTCCCCATTCTCTCACAGCCCCTCTCTCCCCTACCCTAGTTTTATGAATCCCCCCCACAGGGAGTGATCTTCGCCAAGGCACTTGGTATTGAGTGGGGGTCCTTGGACCTGCCAGGAGTCCCTGCTGCCTGCATACCATTGGCTGGCCCCCAGACCAGCGCTCTCTGCTGCCCAGCACTCAGGGACCGCCCTTTGGGCGACCTGTTCCTTGTTCACCTCCCCTCTCCCTCACCAACCAGGCAGGAAGACGGAAAGCAGAAGTCAGAATAAGAACAAATGCCCCTGCTGTTGTCTTTCACCAAGGAGACCTCTGACTAATTTCCTCATCCAATTTCCTTTTCACATTACTGTTATCGTTGTTGTTGTTGTTAATGTTATTATTACTTGGGGGAGGAAAACGACTAACTAGGATCCATCTTTGAGAACAGAAGTGAGCAATCCATCCCACCCATCCCCCTTCCCAAGAAAAACAACCCCGTCTTGGGGTAGAGAGTTGGGGTGGCTTTCTAGGAGGGGCGAGGCCCGGGAAAAGCCCGCGGAGGCACGCCCCCTGGGTCTCTAAGCTGGAGGACTAGTGTCAGGGTCAGCGTTCCAGCCTCTCCCCAGGTCTCCACCTTCGCATTCTCACAGCGAAAGGCGCTGGGGACGCCTGCCTTCACCGCCACCATGTCCTTCCCTTTTTCCCCTCCTTGTCCCCGGATACCTTAAGGAGACCAAGAGAAAAGTGGATCCGCTTCGGTTTTCGAGTGGATGAGGCTCTCCCAGCAGCCGGAGCGAATCTTGGCAGGCGAGCTGAGCCTTCCTTCTCCACAGAGAAACTACTTGTTGGTGTTTTCCGGGTTCAGGTGGTTGGGCAGCTTCCCTGGGCGCTGAGGTCCGGGAGACAGTCTCCTCCCGCCGACCGACGAGCTCCCCGCCTTCATACTGCGATCTACAAGCTCGCCCATCGCCACCCTCCGCGCCCAGAGTCCCCATCGCGCGGGGCTGTGCAAACCATGGAGCTCGGGGCGGGTCCAGCTGGCGCTGCCCGACCCTGCCGCCAACCCACAGCTCGGCTGGCACTGCCTAGAGCAGAGGCTGGCCCCGGTGCAGGGCGGGGGGCGGGGGAGCGCGGAGGAGCTCGCCCAGTTGAAGATGAAGGCACCCAGCTTGGATTGGGATCCGCAGATTTGGTCCTTTCCCCAACCCCCGCCCTAAATCAGCCTATGCTGGAGCTGTCCCTTCAGCACCGCTCGCCTGCAGGATCTTGCCTCCACCCTGAGCACTCAGATCCAGAAAGAGCAGGTGGGTGGGTCTGGGGAAGCTAGGATGAACCAGCAAGGTTCATGGGTTTTTGCCTATGCTGCTCCATACTCACCCTCTTTGGGGGGGGGGGGCTTCTGCCTGCCTTATCCACACACCATTCTCCACATTCTTCTCTTCCCAGTGCCCCACCCCTCCCAACTAGTGAGAGAATCTAAAGCCAATTGCATCTTTTCCTTAATGACAGCTGACAAGAGAGGTCTGCTTACAGGTGACAGTGAATCCTCTTCCCTGTGTCATATACATGACTTTACTTTGCTCTTTTTCCTCAAATGTAGGTCTCCAGCTACCACATCATGGTTATATAAAACAAAACAAGTTTTAAAAAGTTTATCTCAGGAACATAATGCTCCAGAAAGGATAACTTCTGCTTTCTTTGTCAAAATACCCAAGTAACAAAGTAATTCTCTCATCAGTCAATTCTTGATTTATTCAGGTTTTAATTTGGGCCTTGTTTCATCTTACTGATGATGTCTTAGCTAAGCACCATAAATTGTAAGGCTTACCCAAAAGAAATGAATTTTCCTGTGGTTTTAGTGTGCAGGGATTGTCTTTTTTGTTCAAGACGAGTTCCCCTGTAGGAACAGCTGACTTGAAACTCCTTTCTATGTATACTATGTATACTAGGTAGCCTTGATCTCACAGAGATCCACCTTCCTCTCCCTCCCAAGCACTGGGTTGCAGGTTCTGCTACCACACCTAGCTATGGGTTGGTCCTCATGAAGGAATCAAGGAAAAGTTGGGCTCCACATGGCTCTCATCAGCTTGCAGTTGGCTGTTTTCTCCCTTCTCTTCACATCATTTTCTTTCTGTGTGCATGCTATCTCTGTGTCCAAACTCCTCCCTTTTCGTAAAGACATCAGTCATATTAGACTGAGGCCCAAGATAATGGCCTCATTTTAACTTGGTCACCTCTATAAAGACCTTGTCTGCAAACAAAATCTCACTCTAGGTACTGGACTGTAGGCTCTAACAGATCTTCTAGGGGAGGGAATTACACAACCCATTCTGGGTCTCACCAACAAAGTATATTTCTGTGTGTCTATGTGTCTGTGTGTCTGTGTGTCTGTGTATCTGTGTGTATACCCAAGGAGAGAGAGAGAGAGAGAGAGAGAGAGAGAGAGAGAGAGAGAGAGAGAAGGGTCCTCTACCCCACCATTTCATGCACATGGTTTGTTAGGATTACTGTCTACCAGATAAGGAAAGCACCATAATGAAAGTGAAGAAAGGAAGGACATGTCTTTGAAAAGCAAATATTGATATTGATACTATTATTTGCAAATAGCAACAGTTAGATATTAGTTACTAATAAGAAAGTTCTAGGAACATAGAGGATTGTAAGGTAAATAGTAAAATAACATCAAATCACCAAATCAGACATTTATTTGTTAAGACATGTTAAATAATTAAAGTGAATAACTAAAAGGTCTATGAAAGGTCATTGATGCTTAGGAGAGAAATGAAAGAAAATACCATTTATATTTGTAATAAAATCACTGACAATTTGATAAAATAAGTAATGATAAAGAAAAATGTGAATGTAAATATAGACTCAGATTTTCTGTTACTAATATAATGTATAATATATAATATAAAGATTAATATAGGGCCGGAGAGATGGCCTAGTGGTTAAGAGCACCGAATGCTCTTGCAGAGGACACAGATTGGATCCCCAGCACCCACATGTTAGCTGAGAACAGTCTTTAACTCCAGTTCCAGGGGAATCCGACAGCCTCTTCTGACCTCCATAGTATTGCACAACACTAGTGCACAGACCTACATGCAGACAGTACATTCATACACATACAAAATAAATAATTTTTTAAAAAGATTAATATAAAGGTGTGAAGAGAGTGGGAGTGATTTTATTTTTGTACAATTACTAATCACTAATTAGTTTCATTTTTAAGAAAAGAATAGTAAACTTCAGCTGCAAGAAAAATTACTAAGAAAAACTATATCCAAATTCTGCAATCCATTCTCCTATTGTTTATCTAGTTCTTTATATTATTCAGTGCTGTAAATAAAATATGGAAAAGTGTAGTGTTAATCTTAAGATAAACTAACAGTATAGCTTAAACACTTCCATAAATAGATAAGATTTATTGAGAGCATAATTGTAAAATATTTTGCATAAATTGCATTTTTCATTTTAAATGAAGGAAATATTCACATTGCATAACAAGACTATATAAAGATAACTTATACAGGCAACAGAAATCACTAATGAAAGACTTGAGGCTCATAAGATTAGTTATATTCTGGAGCATATATGAAAGAAACCAAAAAGCAAAGATAAAATAATGAAAATGACTTATTGCAAGAGAAAGGAAGAACAAAATTCTACTGCATTCATTAGGTCTAAGGATAAATGCACTGTCTAGAAGTAATCACAATGACAGGAGAATTGTCCTTTAGAATTTTCTTATGATGCATAAGGATCAGCTGTGAAATTAGAGAAAATGACAGAAAAGTTTGGAAATAAGAATGTGGGCAGATAAAGGAGGAGATATATGTCAAGAGAAAACTGATACACGGGCTAATGAATGAGTCTTTTTTTGTTTCCTTGTCAATAGAAGATGTGAATTCAAATTTCTAGGCTTCATTATATAAGACAGCAGAGAACAGAAAACCCCTCCAGCCAACTAACTCCACTGATATTGATGTAGAATTCAGAAAAAAAGTGAAAAGAGAACAAACCCTTAAAAGATTGTGATGAAACACTGAGGAAGAACAAAACAGCTGTGGTTTCATTTGTGACTGATGGAGAGCAAAGATTTAAAGATTGGCTGCATGGTAACCTATGTAGGGGAGCAGCTAGAACGTTGTTTGCTTTGTATTCTGGACTTAGCATCACAGGAGGTTAGGGAAAGTGGATCAGAACTGTGGATCTCATGAAGGGACATAGTGAACCTGGCAGGCTGGTTCATGCCTGGAGTGTCAACACTCAGGCTAAAGAAGGAGGATCACTAGAAGTTCAAGGCACCTGTCTAGCAACACTATGAACTGTAGAAGCATATGAATTAGACGTTGGTGGCCTATCAAAAATAAAGTAAGATAAAATGAGTAGGAACCTAAAAGGGAAATGAAAGAAAAGAAACAGTATGACTCAGAATGACATCCACTAAAAGTTTAATTCTGAACGAACTAATTCATTTAAACTCCAAGAATTTTTAAAATACCAGAGCCTGAGGAGACTGCTCAATGGTTAAGAGCACTTGCTCTTGCAGGGGACCAGGGTTCAGCTGCCAACACCCATATGGAAAGCTCACAACCATCTTTACCTCCAGCTCCAGGGAATCCAGTGCCCCTTTCTGAGTTCCAAGAGCTCCTACAGGCATAAGGTGCACATACATACACTCAGATACACACATATACACATAACATAAATAAAGAACATATATTTAAATAAATAATGCTTACTATTACTAGGTAACATATTTATAACTAAATTTCCTCTCCACTAGATGAAAATGAATTTGTTTCCCAACAGATATGTATGTGCCTTGTGCAGAGCCCAAAACTAGTTCAATTAGTGGACAGTCTACATAAATATAAGAGAAGTGAAGCTCAAGAATCCTTGCAATAAATTGCACATTTTTCTTGTCACTTAAAACATGTGCTTTAACCATCTTTGAATGACCTACTTTGCTGACTTAGTCTATACTATGCTGCCTTAGGAGGGAATCTGAGACAAGTTAATTTGTAGTGAATGGAAATTAAATCTTTTGCAGTTTAGAATGAGGAGAACTCCAGAATGAAGGTTCTGGAATCTCACAGGGACCTTCTTACTTTCTTCTCACACAGAAGCAGATGAGACAGAAAACTCACTTTGTACCAGTGATTTTTAACATCGTGGCTCTGTGTTAGGACCTAAACAGGTCTGAAAAGATTTCATCTTCCAACTCTGCCAAATTTGAGATCAAGGTTTCAATGGACTGAAGGGAAGACACCTTCAGACAATAACATCTACCACTTTTGTTCCTACACAAACTAATTATGATTGCATGATTATGAAAAGATTGATATCACTAAGATGAATCCATGGACCACTGATTTTAAAACTTGGCAGTTTGATTTGTTTGTAATACATGTGGCAGTGGTCCTCAAGGACCATAGAAATTGAATACATAGCCATTACACCATAGATATTTAGTCAATTTGAACTCACTGCATACTTGAAAAATTAAAGTGCAAGTGTTCTGAGGAAAGACATTTTAGGCTGAAGATGAAAGTCAGTTAGGAACAAGGCTCAGTCCATAAAGCACATACCACACAAGCATGAGAACCTGAGTCTGGATCCTCAGCACTTACATAAAAGCCAGGCATCTCAGGGCATCCCTGGAATCTTAGTGCTGAAACAAGTGGATGCTTAGGGCTCACTGGCCCATCAGTCTAGGCAAGTAGTGATCTCCAGGTTCAGTAAGAGAGTCTGTATGTGACAGCATAAATAAGTCTTACGAAGGCTCAAATCAGACAAAATCCCAGTATAAACATGGAGAAGTGAACAACAAATCCCAACCCAACCTAGGGAACTTGTGGAAATTCATGGCTCAGAAGGGGAAAGACAGTGTTTTATAGGGATGGGACTCTTGGTGGTCCACACTGAAAGACATTGGGGGACATGAATCATAATATATATATCCTATAGAGTATGAACTCTCATAAATATGAGAGCTCATTAAACCTGGTGGGGGACAGTAGGGGATAGGTGTGGAGAGGGAGTGGGTCTAAATGCCATCAAGCTATATTGTATGAAAATCACAGCAATTTGATTAAAAATTCAAAAAGAATATGGTGAAGATGTGATCAAAAAGATACCTGCTGTTGAATGCTGCCCTATGCATAAGCATACACACACACACACACACACACACACACACACGCACACACGCACACAAATGTATACACAGATATAAACAAATAATAAGGAGTTGGAAATATGGCTCTGTGGTTAAGAGCACTGGCTGTTCTCGCAGAGAATCTGAATTTGGTTCTCAGCACTCACAGGGCGGCTAACAACAGTCTCTAATTCCATTTCCTGGAGACCTGACACCCTCTTCTGACTTCTGAGGATATTCCATGACATGGGTCCATCTACCTACATTCAGGCAATACACTCATATACATAAAATAAAATAGAAATAATAAATAAAATGTCAAAAATAATAAATTAAATAGATGTAAGTTACATAGACAAATCATGATGATGAAGATAGATGACAGATGTATAGATGGTACATAAATATATGGGTAAATAAATAGATGAAAAATTCATAAATGATAGATGATAGATAGATTGATAGACAGACAGATGGTAGGTACATGCATCCATACATAAACTTCAGTAAATAGCTAGTGGAGCAAGCCATTATTCATCCCACACTGTTCAAAATCATAACTTAGTAATTCTGAGGAAAGCAGTCAATGTTTTCCTAGGGCTTTCCCTGCTATGTAAAGGCTGAACTATTGATACATACCAATAAATGTATTTTCCTTGTTGATTTAGTTCCTAATAAGTCGTGGATGCAGAATAAGACATGAATGAAGTTTTATATTCTGCATTGTTAATATTTTCTTGCCTTCTACTATTAGTTCACCCATAGAAGACTTATTTTATTAGGGGATGAAGAGAAGGCTCATTGTTTAAGAGCATTTACTGCTCTTGTAGAAGAACTGGGTTTCATTCCCTGCACCCACATTATGGCTCACAACCACCTATCACTGCAGTTCCAGGGGATTCATTTCCCTCTTCTGGCTTCTGCAGGAGCTAGGAATGCATGTGGTTCCCATACATAGATGCATGCAAACAATTCATACACATAAAAAATAACACCTGGCTCTTTTTAAAGGACTTATTCTAAGGTTATATATTGCTATCAGTCTTCTCTTCATTTTCTTTAAAATCTCCCAGCCATAGTAAAGTTCCATTTCATAAAGTCTATCATAAGCCTTTTTAATTCACTTGAAAATTTTCATAAGTGCTAAAGTTTGCTCCATGAGATTCTGTTGCAGTTGTTTATGGCAATAATTTGTGAACCAGTGGTCTCAGACAGCATCCTACATTTTTATGAAGCACTGTCTACAGGAATTTGGATTGAAACAAATGTTTACAAAATACATGACAATGTAATTTATTATCTAAATATTCTATTTGAAGAATACAGTAGAGAGGACTGAAGCAGAAAAAGAAATAGCTTTTGTTAAGGACAAATATTATATATCTGTGACCAATCACTGTATCTGATCTATAAGTACCCACATGTGTAGTATGTGTGCACATATTGTTTTATTGCTCATTACAGTAAGTAGACGAAGTGATTATTTACTCATTTTTCTTATTTGGCAAATGGTTGTCATAATAATAAAGGGAAGAATATTATTAGTAATTATAGTCGTCAAAACATTCCTAAATTATTTAAGTGAAAATAAAATGTCCAAAGCATTACATTTAACTCACTTAATCTTTAACCTATCATTTTTATTAATAAAATTAAGGGTGAGGAGGTTGAGACTGGAATTTTAACATAACTTGCCCAAGTTCACATAATAAAAACTGATATAATTGAGAATCACCATTGCTTAATCCAGCACCTGTGTCCTGGTTAAAGAAAAATTATGGCTTGAATATATATAGAACTATGATTTGCCTAGGAATTAGTGGAAGATAATAGGTATGACAAAAAATACATACCAAAATTGATGTATCCCAATTGTTTAGTGAGTTGAAAGCCCATTATCAAAATAAGTCAGAGTTCTGTCTCTTCCTTCTGTTTTATAAACAGCATATGATAAAAGCAGCAATCAAAATAGGCAAGTGAAGTGGGTTTTAAAATAAAGAATTCTGCTTAGATTTGGTTAGTACAAAAGGAGAATAGAAATCATGAGTCACAAATATTGTTCTGAAAAGTTGGGAATAATCAGATTGGTTTCCTCCGGAAATAAAAATAAGAGGCCCCAGGAATAAAGAGCTGGGAGAGCTGTACAATAAGACTAGAACATGTCTAAATGCACCACAGCATAGCAGCTCAGTTTCAATATTTGGAAAGACATCTAGACAGGTGGAAATGCAGGCTTCTGAAAAGGTACTCTCTGCAGCTTTCAAATGGAATTGAGAAAAGTAAAAATAACATCAGGGCACAGGCATGCTTCTGAGGAGGGAATATACTAAGGAAACATTGAAATTCTGTTCCTTTAGCTGGGCCATAGAAGCCTGATTCTTTCATTTTTATTTAATTATTTTTCAAATTGGACTATGGGATGCAGACAATTGTGCAATTTGGGGAAGAAAAATAAAAAATAATATGACTCCAATATAGTTTAGAATGGTAAGCCGCACAGAGAAACATACAGCGAACTATTTCCAAGAAATGCAAAGCTCTTTTCAAATTTCTGTCAGACAAAAAACACATTAATGTCAATGCCACATTTAGATGTGCAGCATAAAGAGTCCAGTATCCTCTGGATGTCTAAATCATTTTATTGTAATAATTAAATGTGGACATCTCTTTAAATTGATTTAAGAGAAGTTTTAATTGGTGCTATAATCTAAATGTGTCCTCTTAAATTCTTATCTGTAAGTTTAATTTCCAGTGTGATAGTATTAAGATATGGGCATTTAAAAGGCAATTTAAGACATGATGAAGGTGTAGCACTCCTAGATTGGATTAAGGCCATCGTAAAAGGTTCTGAGGAATGGCTGGCCTCCTACTCCACCTCCTCTGAGACTTCTTCAAGGCTCTGAGACAGGCTGCACACTGTGTACTCAGCATATGCACACAGCAGCTTTGATTTCCTCATGACAGTTAAAGTCGAAATTGCAGTTACTTCCTTATCCTTTTGCTAAATTGTAAGTGCTAAAATTAAGTGCATCTTGGCCATAATGGCATGCCCAATGTTCAGTTTAGTGCCCTGTTTAAAACAAACAGTGATGCTGATAATAAAGATGACAATGATGATGAAATAACTGCAATGTGATTATGACTATATATCATTACTGTACATATGCCATCTTCCAGGTCTAGGCTAAGTGATTGGCATATGTTCTTCCATTTAATTGTCTCAATATTGTGATAATATGTGGACTATGATTGTTCTTATATAATAAAGATGTTTATATTCAAAAGATTATCAAATTGTCTTATGTAAAAACCTTAGTAATTTGGAGAAAGTTTGATTCCAGATGTTCTTCTTAAAAAGATTGCCTTTCCTAATAATATTTATTTGTGCTGAATTTCATTGAATGTTCAGGAGATGGGGAAGCAATTGAGTGTCTATAATTTTAATACTAGATTCAGATTCTATTATGCTTGGGATAGTTTACTCCTCTTCACTCGTATCCTTTTTTCAGTTCAGCTTCGTTTTCTTCACAATTCTAAATGCAATGCTTCTTTGTTTTTGTTCTTGTTTTTATATTTTTCATTCAATTTTTGCTAATTTCATACAATATATTTTGATCACATTTAGAGCCCCTCCTCTGTTTTCGCCCCTCTTATAATAAGCCTTCCTGTCACAAGCCATGTATTGTGTCATAGATATTAAAACCTACAGAGTCAAGTTTGTACCTCCAAATGTCCTTCTGTGTATGTCCATCCACTGGACCTGGTTAACCTGTCTAGCATCATACCCTTAAAGAAAGCTGATTCTCCCTCTCGCAGCAGTTGGAGGTTGCCAATAGTTCCTTGGCTATGGTTGGGCCTTCTTACCCACTCCTCACTTCCATGCTGAGACTTTGTCTGGCTTGAGCTTGTGTGGGACTCATGCATACCGTCACCATACATATGAGTAACAAAAGCCATCCATATACAATATATACAACGAAAAAGTTCAGTGAACATTCAAAGGTTTCTATATGGATATCCTCCTAACTTGTAAAGTAAATTAATGGCACACTTTCAGTTAGTGCCCTGCCATAATATTAGTCAGATTCCCCATAGAAGGAAAAGGGCTATAAGTAAGAAATCTTCACCAGCATTATACATGAAGTAGACTAGTGTCCAACAGCCTCTTTTCATTTTCTGTTTCCGCAGTCACCATCAATCCATGCTGATATAATTCCCTTTAAATCTCATATATCAAATTATAATCTACTCCATTAAACAAAAGTTATATTCCTGTGTCTTTTTATTAAAGAGCATCTACATCTTGTGATCCCCACGAAGCTACTAGGTTATAAAACCATACAGGCTTAGGAGTTATGTTGTTTAGCCAGGAAGGTCTAGGAGGCATGCCTTCCAATTCTACAGATGGCTTCTGTCTATATGAAAGTGTCACAGTACCAACTTCTATCTTTCTAAGCTTTCAACAAAGGATCTTACTGCCCTATTTAGATTTTATTTCTTTGATATTCTTTTCCTAGAAGAGATTAAGAAAAAAAGTTGCAATTTCAAACTCAGTAAGTTCTGACTCATATAGTTTCTCAAAATTCTGCTAAAAAAACTTTTGTGGTTTCTTCTTTGATGTGTCTTTTCTTCTCTTACTGTATCACAAGTATCAAAAAGAAGCCATGTCACTTTCTGCCTTCTCCCCTCCCAGATCTCCCAGATCTACAGTCCCTTTCTATTGTCTACATTAGTGTAGGCTGCAATGCTGTCAAACTACATGCTACTGCCCCCCCCAAACACTCCTTTTATCAATTTCCAATAGCATCTTCTTGACTCTCACTCAAAGCCACTGCAATGCTTCCTCAACATCTTTGCAATGTCTGTGAACAATTTCCACAGTGTTCCCTCAATTTTACACGACCAGCGGGTCCCAAGGCCAACACAAATGCTTTGTTTTTATTGCAGCAACTTCACACTTCCAGATTCACATTCTGCTCTGAATATAGCTGCATTACAGTGCCTCCAGATCTCTGTGGCTTAAAAGAAGAACCACAGAATTATTGCTGATAGTTCTGTGGGGGTGGGGCTGAGGCACGGATGGCCGAGAGCTTGTCCTTGCTTGGTGGTATCTGTGGCCTTGGGTAGAATGGCTAAAATAGATGTGGGTTTAATTGGTCAGCTGGGGAAAAATTAGAATTTGGCAGTTAAAAGATCTCAGTGTCTTTCTGTGGAGTGCATCTAACACAGCTTCTACAGTAAAGCATCCCAAATCAGTTGGACTCTATCTGGAGGTTCAAGGCCTTAAAAGCAATAGATCTAATAACTCATGAGAGAAACTATAAGATTCCTGTTATATTAAACCCCAGCCTTACACTCCAGGCCAAGTGGTTTTCTTTCTGTATTTTAATGTGCTGAATGAGTTCTTAGGTCAGAACCATTTCTTACTGCTTCCTCTGCCTGGATTCCTAATCTTGTGCAATTTTTTGCTACATTGTCATTCAAGTCTGCTCAGACTTATAGTGACTGTCCTGACACACCTCCCATCTGCATCAGTCTCCCAGGATCTCAGGAGAGGTGTCACTCTGCTTAATGAGACAGAGGGTGTCCAGGAAAGCCAAAAGGAAGAAAAGAATACGTTTTGGAGGTGGTGAGAAGCTATCTACTCTAACTTCATTCTGGAACATTCATTTCATCCTTAAATCTTGGCGATCTTATAAAAAGCAAAGTTTTTCATAAGTTTTTCATTTAACCATTTACTTGTTTTATCTTCTCATTCACTTCTAGCTTAAGTGAATGTAACTTCATATTTAGTAAAGATGAAGAATTTTTTTTTTTTTTTTTTTTTTTGGGTTTTAGAAGAGAGGCTAGGGGTCTCATCCTGTAAATTCTCCAGCCATACCTGGAACTACCAACTATTTCTGGTAACAGACAGGCTGGCCTTGAAACTCCTATCAAAAGATCACTACTCCGAGTAACTGCTCCGGGAGTGCTGAGATTAAAGCGCGTGTAGCCACCCAGTTTATGACCAATCGGCTAAAGAGAAGATTTTAATAACAACATTGATGATCCAAAATAGGTATCAAATCATAAATAGGCACTTATAAACCGACTTTCCATCTGTTACGTTTTATTTACTCCGCATATCGATATAGGACAATTAGCTAGCAATGGGAGCACCGGGAGCTGACAGGGGGTCTATTCATTAAGAAAACCTGTGCATTCTTATTCATTCTTTAACCTCACAAAATTCTCAAAGTGGGTTGGAGAGACGGCTACCGTAGTTGCTATAAGAGGTGCCAACTGCTACTTGAAGAGGAAGACTCGGTTCGGAGTCTTCCCAGGGCCAAGATACGAGATTCCTCCCACAGATAAAGCGATAGAATATAGGAACACCACATACTTTAACGTCCAGGTGCCAGGGGGAGTCGCTAATGGCCAATATCTCCTTCTGATACTACTGTTGGCAATTGGGCCACGTCAGTGCAAACCAATCTCACAGATGGCAGCGACTAGTTACACCTCGACACAACATAAAAAACAAATAAATAAAATAATTTTTAAAATATTATATAAAATATATAATAAGTAAAACTAATAGTTTAATAAGAATAACAAATTAAAAAGAAAGTTTAGGAATTTCTGTTAGACTTAGGGAGAATGTTCTAAATAAGAAAGTGAAATGTATTTTGATGTCATCACAGAGGCCAAATAAATTGTTAGAATGCAATATTTGAGGCTGAAGAGATGGCCCACTAACGTAGGAGCGCTGCTGCTCTTGCAGAGACCCGGGTTCGATCCCCAGCACCACTAGCGGCCGATGGAACCACAGTGTGAGAGCGTAGCAATGTGCTCCAAGGAGAAATCCAGTTCCAAGGGAATCCGACACCTAACACTCTTTCCTGTAAACTCCGCGGCATTGCACACACGGGTGCACAAACATCCGTGCATGCATGCAGACAGTACATTTTCATACACATAACAGAGGAAAACTAAATAAAATTTATATTAAAAATAAATAAATTATGAAAAAGAAAGCCAATGATGATACTTAGTGAAACTCATCTTCGCAAGCAGAAAAGAAAGAGAAACCACTTCATCTCGTAATTCTGTTGCATTTATAAGAGAATTTGCACTCCACAATATCTCAGAGGAATATGATTAAATCAGTCTCAAATAGCTCATCATTTTCTGCAACAGAGGGAGTATTGAAAAAAAAACTAATTTTAACAATTTCACAATTGCAACTTATTTTTTATATAAGTAATAAGATGCAGAAAAAGTTTCCATAGAATTTAACTCATCAGGGAATCAAATATATAAGGATCTCCGAAAATCTATTAAACACCACGAAAAAAAGATAGCGAGGAAATAGGGTTCTTTTTGGGTGCCATATTACTAGACTGGGAAAAAGCGACACGGCCAATGCTGGATAAAACTTGCATTTACCCCTCACTACCTGATCAGTAAAGCTGTCCTCAAGACAGTGAAATCAAACGACTTCTCTTCAGTTTCTCACTACCTATTGGAGATAAATATTTACTGGAGCAAAAAGGTAATTCAGTAAAAAATGAAGAAATCTGAGGCATAAAGGGCAATGGGACCCGCAGATTGTTGACTGGTCCTATAGCTTGTTCATCAAATGTTCTGGACCTGGGCTGTATCCCAAGCCGTTTTTGCTGTGGTGTTATACATGATGCACTTGTATCCATAACGGTATCAGTAGTACAAAAAAAAAAAAAAAAAAAAAGAGAAATCCACAGGGCCCACGAAATTTTAGGGCAGCTCCAGAATACAACCCAAAATAACAAATTCCAATATCTAATAACTCAATAGGGTAACAGGGCCCCATTTGGTTTTTTGATTTTTGTATTCAGTAAACAATAAAGCCTTTTACTAAAAGAGTCTTAAGGGTTTTAACATATTAACAGAATCACAAACTCAGGAAACACTAAACCGAGAAGTATTTAAGAACATGAGCACTCGTATGGGCTCAAGGATTAGCAACAATCTCCAAGGAACAAACAGGGTATCATTATAAACCATAGACCTGGGTCGCGGTTTTGTTCTTGTGAGACATTGTCTCTCTATTTCTCTTGGAAGTTAAGGACAGGTTCTTTCCCACATCTTCCTGGCGCAAACTGATCTCAGGATCTCAATAAGCTGATTTAATTCAAGCCACGGCCTGGGAGATAGACAGCCCATTTGTAGAATTAGACATTCTTTTGTCAAAATATTGCTTACATCAATATCAGGCTCAATTCTGAGTTTCTCTCTATTCTTGAATCTTTGCTTCCTAATTCTTCACTACCTTATTAGTCCTCTGTGCCTTCGCACAATTCTGTGTATAGATTGAGACCATTTTTCTATATGTTCTCAATGGTCTGCCTTTCTTTGCCTGCCATTATTATAAGCACATATTTCTGTGACTCTGCTAAAGATCAGAAGCATGGATCCACTGGTTCAACTTAATTATAAGGCTGAGCATGGTAGCATATGCCTTTAATTCCAGTACTTGAGAGGTAGAGTCAGGCAGATATCTGTGAGATAGAGGCCAGTCTGGTCTACATAATGAGTTCTAGACCTGCTGAGTCTATAAGGACTCTAACTCAAAAAAATGAAAAAATAATAATTTAATAATTATATAAGTAAAACAATAATTGTTTTTAATTCACTTTGGGAAAGATTTTATTTACTTTTTATTAGTAGTATGTTCATGTATGTACATGATGTTTCTGTGGTAGAGTGCATGTGCCATAGTATACATGTGGAAAACAGAGGACAATTTCATGGTCAGCTTTCCCTTTCACCTTTACATGTGTCCTAGGAATTGAACTCAGATCACAAGGTTTCTGAAGCAAGCACCCTTATCCAAGGAACCATCACACAGGCTCCAAAGAATTGCTTTGGGACAACTTCTGATTATTTTCTTTAATGATTTATTAAGGGCTTATAACACAGTAAGTAGTATCTTAAACATTAAGCACACAACAATGAAAAACACAAATTTCAAACCTCTTAAAATTTACACCTATGATTCTAGCTCCAAGGAGATTCAAAGCCCTCTTCTGGTCTATTCATGTGCATAAATGTGTACACACTCAACAGACTAACACACACATCTATCACATTTTTTTTATGTTATGGCACGACAACAACGAATCACTATTCTGTGCCACTTGTTTTTTTACATATGCGAGACACTTAGCACACATTGCACGACTTAGGAGAGAAAGAGAGAAAAGAGATGAGGATGAGTGAACAGAGGCATGGAAGTAGGAGAGTAGGAGACAATTAAAAGATAAAGTGCCTCTTAATAGAATGAATACCATTTAATTTATCATAGTTTATGTCATTATTACACTCTCAAGTATTTAACTCATAAAGAGATTTAAGTTATATTGCCACAAATCCAAGAGACAGAAAAAGGCGCTGAGGACTCCTCAGCCCATAAACCACCTGCGTAAAGGTAAATCATGTGCATGCTGAGCATAATTAGTAACTAGAACAGTTGTTGTCATGTTCGATCGGAAACCAAATTGACTAAAATGACATACCTTCTCATTCAAAGGCCTAGGAAACATCTATAATCAGACCCAAAGAGACAGAGGCAAAAAGTTTTGATTTGGAATATACTAACAGTGATAGGGAACCCTTCGAGGACAAAAACAATGAGCCAATTCTGTGATACGAACAATAAAATCCAACAGGAAATAAGGAAAGTAACCAAATACATAAAGACAGTGTCCTTTGTCTTCGAGGGCAAACAATATGACGATGATGAGGCCGTTCCTTCGTCTACGTTCAATATACTGGTAAGAGATGCAAGACTTGTAGTGACAAACGTATTTAGTTGAGGTGACATTCTACCTTCTATGATAACAAACGCGTAAAACTGGCCATTTGTAGTAAGGACTAAATAGACATTGAGAACTGGAAGGGGTTAATTGCTTCTGTGCACACAAACCACAAAATATAATACTCAAATCATTAGGGCTATTGGTGCGAGGCAAGAACACGAAAAGGCAAACATTATATTTTTTACTGCAAATAATGTTAGAAGCCTCTTGAGGTGACATTCAACTACAAGTGTAGGATTGATTCTCAAAGAAATAGTGAGCCAAAAGTGATTCAGCAGATGGTAAGGCTGTGGATCAATTTCCAATCAGCACGATGAAGACTATTACACACAAAACGTAAAACTTCCCTTATACCGTGAATCTAAGGTACAGAGTAGCAACGTTAGAGCAGATATACCCATAGCACAAGGAGATGAGTGGCAATGAAGAGATAAAAAAGACACATATTGAACACTATGTGCGACAATAAACCTTAAATAAGGTGTGATATTGCCTTATACAGACTTTATTAAGTAGAAATGTTGGAATGCCTAATACAAACCTGTGACAACAAAGTCAAAATTCTTATTTCCTAGATACCAATTAAATCATAAGGTGCATTACTCGCTTGAAGAATGCGCGCAGTCCACGTTTAACACATCAATATTTACGTTGATGATATTGAGTGTTTAGATGGATATGCGGAGAACTCCCGCATTTTATTAAAAAACACAATAGATTGTATTAACAAATAACAACAGAACAGATCTGCTCAGAAAATGGACTGAAAATGGTGAGAACAATATTACTTTTTAAATACGTGAGGGTCCTAAACAAAGCTGGGTGAGAGCGCACGACATAAAGCCAGCAGAGTCTAGAGCAAGAGTTGTACATGTTGAACGGGTCGTGCGTGCTGGGGACATCATGTGGTGTATATTCAAATTATGCATAAAATATTTTAAGGTCTAGGAGATTGGTAGGCAGTGGAGGCATTCTTCCAAACAATGTTAGCCTAAACGAATATACAGCCAAGATAAGTGGGTTATTAACCTCGAATATAGAACCCGTAGAGTAGGGCCCTCTCTTAAAATTCAATTTAAAGCCAATTGCAATCTTATGGACCCCGGGTTGCACTACCTCCTCCACGTCCTACTCTCAGGCATGATACATGTGCTTGCTTCCCTTTATTAAGTATCCTTAAAGTAAGCCAAAAGGGATCTCTTTAAATATGCCACTCGTACTAATTGGATCAAAGACCACATTGTACTACAGACTCTGATACAAATCAATTCAGTCAATTTTCTGATGGACAACGGAATGCTCTTACTCTGCGTTGAAGTTCGCCGGATGTAAACCTTTTCCCCCGATGTTATATATATGCAACTAACCCCTTGGGCATCCCTTTGGCAGATTATAGGACAAAAAAATACCTGCTGGTCAGTAGTCACCGAACAGCAATTTGTGCCTATTTTTTAATAAAGTGGCCTTGTATTGTAAAGGCATAATAACTCAGGAGGATTGCCACACTCCCAAATACTTCAAGATTGGCCTATAGATGTTGGCTCACCTTCTATAGTTTCTTCTCTCTCTGTGTACACAGTATCACCTTGTAGTATTCTTTTTAAGATGATTTAATGCAAAATTAAGTTTGCTTCCCAAGTTAAATCATATATAGTCACCCAGGAGAACAACATGGATAAATTTGATGAAACTTTTGAGTCACACTTTGTAAGTTGTCGCGCTCAACTAGCATCTAGTTATCGTATAAATCACAACTGGTCTTCCCCTGGAGACTCAATTGATTATAGAATTGAAAGGGGAGGGGTGGGTACCATCATTATCGTCTTGTTTATTCTGCGGGGAACCTTAGGTGTTACTTCAAGCTTATTATAATAACCTCTAGACTTCCATACCATTTCACTGGCAAAAAAGTTTCAATGAATGTTGTCTTTCTTTACCGCTGTAGAAACCTACGACTCTCATTGTGTACATGTAACCACATTGTTCTCTATCTCACACATATAAACTTCGTTGAGGGGCATTATTGGTTTGGTTTCCAGCTTTTGCTATTGCAGTGTGAATCCAAATATAGTAGCTGCATAGTAACAAGCTCCCTAGTATCATGGGAAGGATTTTTTGTGTATTTGTCATATATTGCTGGCAGTAAAGATTGAGTCATTCAGGTGGGGTATAATGTTACTCAGAAAGCAGTGGATATGACTGGGTCAAATGGCAAGCTCATTTTGAAGAACCCTTCCAAGGGTTATAGTCTCCCTTTGACATACGGCTGGGAGAGGAGGCTAGTGTTACCGACACTAGTGGCCGTGTGAGCTCAATTGTTGTACAGCATTCCTCTGAGTTAGGAATATGTGCACACGAATGGTGGGAGCCTGAAGATGATCTTCCACTAGGGAACCTCGGGTTCGCACAGCATCTGATATCCTGGTACCAATTTTATGACTCCTGGTACCAATTTTCTGTCTAGTTTGTCTTCCATTGCTCGTCAGTATCTGAACAGTCAAGAAACAACTTCTAACCGAAGCACGCAAACTTGGGGAGGAGGAATGGGTTTACTCCTTCACGACCTTAGCAAGCCTCTCTGGGCCTCACAGTTCATATGGACATCACTCAGTGGGGGAGGGCCGAAGGTCAGGAACTCAGGGCAGGAACCTTGGAGGCAGGAGCATCTCGAAGGCAGTTCAGCCCAATGGAGGACAATTGCTCTTCGCACGTGTGATTCGCCTTCCTTGGCCCATCTCTAAGCCCCAGGCATCCGCTTGGACATTCGCTTATTATTATGGACCATGTAGAAAAACAACCTGCCCCTACGGGTAAGTCAAGACTCATTGAGTGGGGGCTGAGGACCCTCCGCCCAAATTGGCTTCAATAATAAGACAAGTCACTCTTCCACATCACGTGGCCACGAGGCCAGTGTGCCGCAGGCCAGATGGAGCCAATTTTCCTCTGCAATTGAGGCTCTGGTAGACCGTCAAACTCTTCGGATGGTGGCGCTTCCAATGTTGACACTAAAGCTATCCAGCACAATTGACCCCCCCTCTCCTTCTATGTATTTCACCCAGAGCAGAGCTATACACCTCTTCTGATCATTGAGGTCCGGAGTTTTGTGCTATGCTTGCTTTGTGGTCAAACGCCTTGAGCAGGATCCCAGTGGTGTAACTGTAGAGCCACGGTCAGATCTCCTGGAATTTGCCACTGGGCCTTCAGTACCTGATTGGGACTACTGAGTCATCCAGTTTTGTGGACTGAGCAGTTCCCCTGGATTCTCAGCCTCTCCAGTTCAGTGCTACTCTTGAGCTCTGTCATGTGAGCAAATCAAATAAATTGTATATAGCTATATATTCGTCCTGTCGCTCTGTTTCTTTAGAGAACCCTTTGGAGCCCAGAAGATTGTGAAGTGAAGTACCAGGTGTCCAGCCTTGAGCTACTTGCTGGACTTAGGTTTTGTTTGAGTGTGCCTGAATCTTCCCCTTTGAATAAGACAGTACTTTGTTTGGTATTCTACTCTAGTAGAGTTGGAAGACAACCAAGTATAATCTCCAAGACGGTAAAGTTCATTTGTTAGATACTTTATAACAAGTGGTAAAATCTATGCCTTCTTTAATTGACTAGAAAGCATATAAGCGAAGAACTTTTTAAGTATTGTGATATGGAACATATGTTAGAATTATAGTCGTCATGGGTGTTCAGTCTTTAAAGGTTGTACTTGATCTTAGAGTCTGTTGCAATTAACTTGTTAAAAACTTATCAATAACTTTTGGGGATAAAACCTTGGAAAGAAAGTGGTGGTTTTAATAGTTGACTTGTAAAGCTTTTGTGTGTCAATAGTCGTGACAAGCACCTTAAGGGGTCACAATTAGTGCTAATATAGGGAATAGCTTTAGTGTCAACCTGACTCACAATCCACAGCTGGATTTGAAGGGAGGAGCCAGTCTGCGCCTGAAGTGCTTATACTCTGAGTGAGATGATAATGCTTTAATGTGATCTTGGATTATTCTAAATTTGCTTCCGCTTATTTTTGTGATGTATTGAACCAGTTTTATTGTTGAATTGTATTGAATTAAAATATGATTTGGCTCGATGATTTTTATAATTTTATTTATTTTACTTCTATGTG
>VZQC01009804.1:0-23584 GCA_009823505.1 Rhizomys pruinosus
TTAAGGAAGTAACACAGTCCCCCAGAAAAACAAACAAGGAATGGTAACCCTCATCTGTGTGGATGCTAGTGCCATAACCCAGTTATAAATATTCTTGTGGAGAGGGATGCATATTAAAAAGAACACAGCCCGGGCGTGGTGGCACACAATGCCGATAATCCTAGCACTTGGGAGGCGAGACAGGCAGATCTTTGGTGAGTTTCAAAGCCAGCCGGGTCGACAGAGGTTGAGGTTCCAGGACGCTTGGGGCTACAGGGAGACCCTTCTGGAAAAGAAGCCAAAAAATAAAAATAAAATAAAAAATTCTTTAAAAAAAAAAAAAAAAGAGCAACAGAAAGACTGGCATCAGAAAACTGACTGAAATGGTGAATTGGGAAGGGGTGGAGAGGGGCGGGAGAGGGACAAAGGTCTATATTCTAATTACATGGTATTTTAATTAAAATTACATGGTATTTTACTTAAATTACATGGGGTATTCGCTACTTAAAATCCTATGTATAACAATAACTTTTTGATTAACATATACAAATGTTTCCTATAATTTTTGGTGTTATACATATCACTTGTAACATTCTCGCACTTTACCTGTATGAGAATGTAATTTAAGGAATTAAGTTTGCTTCCCATTAATCAACGACACAGTCACCAAAACAGCTTGGTTGAATTTGATGAATGTACGCCTGATTCCTGGCTATAGGTTATTTGTACTACAAATACTGCCGTTTTGAGACTTATGGGTCAAAACTAAAAACCTAAAAATAAAAAAGGGGGGATACAGCTACAAATTAAACCTTTTAGATGTCACAAACTTTGCAAGTTAATCTTAACAAAACTCTGGTGAAACAGATTAGGTATGTTTCAACAGGTCAAGATGTCACCAACAACGGCTGAGAAAAAAGATACAGCCTTGCATTGTGTAGGATGGACCAAGAAATACCCACAGAGAAGTTGGCCCATCTTAACGATAAAGGAAGAAACGCCTCAGAACTGCTACAGGCATCAACATCCCTGACCACCATGGGTGTAACAACTGTTTATAGAGAGTCCTAATGAACCTTACTTCTAGGTGCTGCACTGCAACAGTTTGAATATGAAGAACTTCCTTACCCTCTTTTTCATAGACAAAAAAACATGGTGGTAATGAAGTCAGTTCTCTAACTGTAATTAGAGCTGACTGTTATAGAGTAATCTCTTATAAAAACTGGTAAAGCTGCTTTCTTTAATTGACTATAGACATAGGAAGTGTGAAAAGGATTAGTCATCGATTCAGAAACCAAATATAAACTAAATTTTCTTTAATCTGTGCATTTAAGCAAAAATATTAATACAGGAGAGCTCTGAATCAGCAATGGATTATTCTGCTAAGGAGATGTTGGCCAGGAGATCCAAGCCCCCCCCCAAAGTAAAGGCTTCGTGCCTGTAAACGGGATACCTGGAAGAAGAGAGGCCGTAAGGCCCTGCTATCAAAGACCAGATGTAAGCTTGGGAAAGATGTATTGAGATAGCACTTGCAAGTGTACAGTTGGTCTCGGAATACCAGAGTGTTACCAAAGGCCACTAAACAATAAAAGAGCAAATGTTGGTTCTCCTCCTTGATTCAAGAAAGACTCCTCTGTCAACATCAGCCACATCTCATCTGCCTTGAAATACTATGCAGCAACTGGCCAGCCATATGTCCGTATATATCCCAAATCTATTAGTCTATTAGCTCTCTCCTTGAGGAATAACCCATGGCTGATCCACAAGCTTACATCCTCTTGTGGTTAGGAGATGTTATTAGTCACTGTAAGACCCTGTCATCTTTTCAGAAAAGCTATAGTTCATGTATTATCATACCATCCAAACATCTGTGTCTATAACCAAGTAACCTACCCCTAACATAACTATTAGTACTGTTTTAATACCTATATATCAAATTGCTTGTGCTTAATTAGTATGATTGAAAGGATATTCTGGACAAACTGTCAGCCCTGAAAGGAAATAGCCAGCACTGATTAGAGTCCAAAACACGTCGTCCAGAGAAAGTAGACGGTTCTGCTTCTCGTCCACCTGTGGTCCCCCGTTTCCTAAGCCCAGGGAACAATCTTCGGGAGGTGCGTGATAAATGTAGGAGCTTTCGGTGGGGTGAATGGTAAAACCTACAAGCAAATATAGACTGGAGCCACTTATTTGAATAGACTTAATTGTTTACATACAAAGCACCCTCCACTGGATGGTGGGAGCTTGGGGCTTGGTGGGTTTGGGCATCACTGCTTGGCAAATTGGTTTTACATGAAGGATGCTTGTTGCTCATAAAAACAAACAAAAGGATCCAAGATACTTAAAGTCTTAAAGCAGGTTTTCAGGCCAGGCCTGAATAAGGCCAAGAGCTTGGAGGAAGATAGTCATTAAAAACCACTCTGTAAGGTTTGCAGTTTAAAAAGGTATACTTAAAATTAACATATATTTATAGAGAGAGTATTATCAGTAGAGATTTTACTTACACGAAATACAAAATACACACCATAATACAGGTAATGTGGACTTGGAATTTCTCTGAAGTCATAGCCTGGTCATATAACTTTAAAGTGCATATCCATCATGGTGGCACAACAGCCTTTAATCCTAGCACTTGGAGGAGGCAGAAGGCAGCAGATTTTTGTGAGTTCAGGCCAGCCAGCCTGGTCTACAGAGTGAATATCCAGGACAGACCTGGGGGCACAGGAGACCCTGTCATCAAAAAGACCAAAAAATAAATAAATTAATAAATAAAGAAATAAATAATAAAGTGCAGAGTGTATATTGGGTTAAAATTTATTGGCAGGTAGCAAGGTCTGCCCAAAGAGTTTGTCCCACAATTTTATAGGATAATTTTTTAAGCTTAACAAAATTGTTTAGATTTAGTTAAATTTGGTTGTAGGTTTTGGTGGAAATGGTAATACATTTGAACTAATTAAGAATATATGTGTAATTGTTTTTATTTATAATTTGTAGTGAACTTCCAACAGTAACATCAGGGTTAAGGTACACAAATGGTCAATATTTTTCTGTGTTATAAAATATCACCTTGTAACACTTTGCTTTTTTTACCTTGTAGGACAATTTTTTTAAGGAAATAGTTTAATTTACTTCCCAAAATAAGTAGCATACAGTCAATGATAACCAGTTTGGGATGAACAGGAAGAGTAATTTAAATTAAACTTAAAATGCCTTGGTTCCTGTTTTTGGGTATGTGTAATACAACTAGGCATCTATAATAGGTCAAAAATAAACATTTAAAAAACCAAAATACAGTATGTGGGAGGTGTTATATCTCCTTTCTTGGATACAAATGTAAAACTCTGTATTCCAAACCATTGATCCAATTTACCATTATTGAGCTCTGGCAAACTACACACTGGGAGGCGCATTTGTATGTTCCACGGTACAACAACCCACACCCATCTAAATGCCTGAAAACGTACAATTTTTGGCTGTGAAGGAGGGACTGGGAAATGCCAGCAGAGAAGCTGACCCAACTGAACATTAAACAAAGAGGAACCTCAGACGTCCTAAGTCACAGACATTGAGTATTTCTCTGAATTCTATTTGGGTAACTGTTTATAATGGCCCTAAGGAAGTTTACCTTCCAGATACTAGACACCTTCTACCTTTCCCCTTTTTTAGGAAAAAGTAAAACAGGATGTAGTGAAGTCATTCTCTAACTGTAAATTTAGAGCCAACTGTTATAGTGGTTAATTTCTTATAAAACAGGTAAAACTACCTTTATTAATTAATTGACTGAGAGGGCATAGGAACTGAGAAAGGATAATTTCTCTATTAGAGCCAAATTCAATAAGTAAAGTCTTTATAAGCTGGTAATTAAGCAAAAGATATATTAATACAGGAAAGCGCTGATTATCAGCAATGAATTATTCTGTTCTAGGAGATGATTGCTAGGGGATCCAAGCCCCCCAAAATTATAAAGGCCTTTGTCTATAAGTGGGATATATGCAAGGAGAAAGGCAGCAAGTTCCTGTTGTCGAAGACCTGGTGTAAGCAATATAAAAGGTTTTGAATGTCACTTGCTATGTTACATGTGGGGCAGTGCTGAAATAACCGAGAGTGTTTTGATGGCCGGGGGGGGATGTAGTGGGGCGGCAACTAAAGCAATACAGTAAAATATTGGTCTCCTGAGTAAAGCAAGACGACCTCCGACAGTATCAGCTACACCTCAAACTGCCTGGAGATACTGTGCACAGTGCAGCCATGTGTCTATATATATATCCCAAATCTAATTAGCTTTTAGCTCTCTCTGGAGGAATAACTCACAGTGGACATCACAAGCTTATGTCCGCTAGGGGTTAGGAGATGTTAAAAGCCCAATAAGAACTTGTCACCCTTTATAGAGAAACGACAGTTTACGGATTAGCATAACATCCAAGCATTGTTTGTCTATCCTTACAGCTTAGCTTGCATAATAATTAGTACTGCTTAAATGCCTGGACATCTAAAGTGCTTGTTTGCTTGTTAGTAGGATTAAAAAGGGAGCCCTGGATAAGCCTGTCAATCCATTAAGGGGATCAACCTGAACAGACTGAGTCCAAAATGACACCATCGAAATAGACCCTGTTTTTTCTTCTCAACCACTTGTGCCGCTTTTCTCCACAAAGCCTAAGGAACAACTTGAGGAAGAGGAGGCATGATAAGAATGTAAGGACTACGGAGAGAGTGGGGTGAATCGTGAGACGACAACAATATAGAGTGGACTCCTATTTGAAGATCAACATGCCTGTGCAATACAAGCTTCTCCAACTGGGGACTATGGGAAACGTGGGTTGTTCAAAATTTGGACATAGATACTTGCAAAGTGGTTTTACATGATGGTACTTACATTCATTCTTATTGAAGGGAAAGAGCCTTAATAATTTGCTCACATTCAAGAAAAATGCCCAAGTACCATAATGGTAATGGCAAACTGAGTAATTCAATGCTATTATATGGTAGAACCCTTAAAAATAACAGATAAAAGAAAAAATCCAAGGTTAAAAAAAAAAAGAAAAACTAGACCATAATTCCATTCTGGCTCACAACCATCTATAACTCCAGTTTCAGTAAATCTGATGACCTCTTCTGGCCTCTGAAAGCACTGAGCACACATGTACATTCACAGACACGCAGGCAAAATACTCATAAGCATTTAAAAAGTTGACAGGCCATCTGTCTAGCCCCCACATGGCGGCTGAGAACCACGTCTTTAACTCCAGTTCGAGGGGAATCCAATGCCTTCTTCTGACTCCACAAAAGCAGTGGGGGGCATGACAATGGGTGCACAAACCTACATGCAGCAATAACATTCATACACATACAAGCGATCCCTAACGGTAAATTAGAGCTGACTGTTATAGAATAATCTCTTATAAAACTGGTAAAACGGCTTTCTTTCTTTCTCTTTCTGTAATTGACTAATATACATAGGAAACTGTAAAAAGGATTATGTCGATTCCAAAACAAATATAATACTAAAGTCCTCTTTAGCTATGCACGTAAGCAAAATACATTAATACAAGAGAGCACTGATAGCAATGGATTATTCTGCCAAGAAGATGTTAGCCAGGGGACGCCAAGCCCCCCCCCAAAAAGGGAAAAAAAAAAAACCCTGCCAAAATAATAGGTAAAGGCTTATTGCCTGAGAACTGGGATATCTGCAAGAAAAAGGTGGTAAGGCCCGCCCTGCTGTCAATGAACTGATGTAACCATGGGAGGATTGTATCCAGATCACACCTACAAGTATACAGTTGGTCTCATGGAAATACCAAGTGTGTGTTACCAAAGACCACTTAACCAATAAAGCAAATGTTGGTCTCCTTGAGTCAAGCAAGACTCCTCCCCAACATCCTACACCTCACCTGCTGGGAGATACTGTGCAGCAGGTGGGCGCCATATGTCCTGTAATAGCCCCAACTTTTATTTGATTATTAGTCTCTCCTTGGAGGAATAACTCAATGGATGTTGCCACAAGCTTATATCCTCTAGTGATTAGGAGATTTATACACCACAGTAAGGCTTTGTCATCTTTCTCAGGAAAAAAAAATTTCCAGGGATTAACACAACAACCATCCAAACAGCTGTGTCGATACCAAAGTAATCTACCATAGTACTAGCCATGTTTAAATACGTATATATCTAATTGCTTGTGCTTATTAGTAGTTGAAAGCTTTCCCTGGGGCAATCGGTCAGCCACAAAAGGTAACAGCCTGAACTGATCAGAAGTCCAAAACAACGGCTCCAGACAAAGTAGACTGTTGTGCTTTCGTGCCAACTCTGCCCCTCTCTAAGGGTGCCCTAAGGAACAATCTGTGGAAGAGGGGGGAGCGGTAGATTGTAGGGGCTGCGATGGGGTGAACAGTAAAACTACAACAATATGTCCTGGACATTTATTTGATTAACTTGATTGAACATTCAAAGCCCCTCCAGCTGGATGGTGGGAGCCGTGGCTCGGTGGGCTGGGCACAACTGCTGGGGGGGTGGGGGCGGGGGGAAATGGTTTTGATTATCGAAAGGATCGTTGCTAAAAAAAAAAAAAAGGACGAATTCTGACTGTGAACTAACTGGGAAATAAAATGCTAGTTGTTTTATTTATAGTTGGTATTGGGTTGGTCTCTATATTTTTCTGAGTTATACAACATCACAATGTAAAACACTTTCTTTTCTTTTACTGTAGACAATTTAAAGGAATTAACCTTAAATTTTACTTCCCAAATAAGTAGAATACATAGTTCAGTCAAATATAGCATTAAAGGACAAAGTGTTTATTGGGTAAAATTATTTTAGCAGGTTCTCAACTCTGCCCACGTTATCCACATATAATAGGATATTTTAAGGCTTGGTGAATTATTTAGATTAGTTAAATTGACGGGTAGGTTTTTGGTGGAAATTTTAATACATTGAACTAATTGGGAATATAAAATGTTAATTGTTTATTTATAATTTGTATTGGGTTAAGGTAGACAAATGGCCTCTATATTTTGCTGAATTATACAACAATATCACCTTATAACACGTTCTTTTACTTGTAGGCCAATTTTTAAAGGAACTAAGCGTAAATTTCCTTCCCAAGTAAGTAAGCACTACAGTCAATGAGAAACAGTTTGGGGAATTTAATGAAAGCTATGCCTTGGCTCCGTTTATGGGTATGTGTAATATACAACTTAAGCAATCTATAGGTCAAAACATAAAAACGACCTAAAAAAAAAAAAAAAGAGCGAGGTGGAAGGTGGGGTACTATCAAAAAGAAATTAGAAGGAGGCTCTGTGATACAAATGGAAAACTCTGGTTCCAATCCTATTGATAAATTTTCAATTTTGCTGAATATTGAAAGCTAGCAATGGGCGGAGAATTTTATGTTCCCACAGGTAAAAAATACCAATCTAAATGCCTGAAAACATACACTTATGGCTAATGCAATGAATGAACTGGGGAATGCCACCAGAGAGGTTGACCCATCTGAACATTAAAGAAAGAGGAATGTCAGACTGCCTGAGTCACAGACACGGAGCAGCTCTCTGATAATATTGTGGTTTAACTGGTTAATAAGAGGGCCCTAATGAAGTTTACCTTCCAGATATTGAGAAACATTCCTACCTCTCCCTTTATAGGAAAAGAAAAACATGATGGTAAATGAAACCACTCCTTAACTGTAAAATAGAGCCAATTGTTATAGTGGTAGTTTCTTATAAAACAGGCATAACTTATGAATTGACTGATAGGCATGGAAACTGTGAAAGGATAATTCTCTATCTAGAGCCAAATTCAATAGTAAAGGCTTTATAGTTATTGTGGAATTAAGCAAAATATATTACAACAGGAAAGGTCTGACATCAGCAATGAATTAATTCTGCCTGGAGATGTTGGCTAGGGGGTTCAAACCCTCCAAAATTATAAAGGACTTTGGCCTATAAGTGGGATATATGGCAATGAGAAAGGCAGTAAGTCCCTGTTGTTGGAATACCTGGTGTGAGCATGAAAAATGTTATGAGACTCACTTGCTAGCGTACAACTGGCCTCTGAAAAGCCAGAGAGCATTACAAAGGCCACTAAATCAATACAGCAAAATATTTGTCTCCAATGAACAAGCAAGACTCCTCCGTCAATAACAGCTACACCTCAACAACGCCTGGAGATACTGTGCAACAGTGGCAGCCAAATGTGTCTATATATATCCAATCGTATTTGGTTATGGCTCTCTCTCTTGAGGAATAACTCACAGCAGATACCACAACTACGTATGTCCTCTAGTGTATAGGAGTGTTATAAGCCCAATAAAACTTGTCACCCTTTATAGAGAACCACAGTTTTGCAGATTAGCATACCAGTCCAAGCATCTGTGCTATGCTCAGCAAGCTTAGCTTACATCAATAATGGTACTGCTTAATGCCTGTACCATCCAATAGCTTATGACTTTGTTAGTATGACTGAAAAGGGTATCACTGGAAAGCGTGTCAATCCATGAAGGGAAACAACCTGAACAGAACTGAGTCCAAAATGAACAAACTCCAAAGAAATTAGACTGTTGTTTCTTCTCACCCACTTTGTGTGCCCCTTCCCAAAGCCAGGGAGACAACTGCGGAAGAGGAGGCGTGGTAGGTTGTAAGGCTGATGGAGAGAAGGAGGTGAATCTGTGGACTAACACGGAATAAGTCTGGAAAACTCCTAACTGATTCAACATGCCTTGCATAC
The DNA here is from genome assembly GCA_009823505.1 of Rhizomys pruinosus. Classification (NCBI taxonomy): domain Eukaryota; kingdom Metazoa; phylum Chordata; class Mammalia; order Rodentia; family Spalacidae; genus Rhizomys; species Rhizomys pruinosus. Next base: position 8,698 of record VZQC01009804.1, read on the forward strand.
AAGCTTCTCCAAATATATGGGAACTTTGGGTTGTTCCAAATTTGGACATAGGATACTTGCAAAATGCACCAAGTAAACCTAATTGCAATGACATACTGAGTAACATCAATGTTATCTGCAAACAACTGTGTCATTATATTGTAGAATCCCTTAAAAATAAAAAATAATAAAAAATAAATAAATAAATAAATTGTCAAAAATAGTAGAAAAAAGAAAGTCTCTTGTATTAAAACTTGCGGCACCTAGAAGGATAAGTTTTTTTAGGATTCATTAAAAATCTGTTACTAAGTAGAGATCCAGAGAGGGGCCTGATGTCAGCAACATCTGAGGCATTTCTCCCTTCATGCCGAGAGAAGTCAATCCTTCTCTGCAATTTTCTGGTACAATCCTACTCACTGCAAAGCTGCAGTTATTCTTTCTTCCTCGGCCATGTAAGGTTGGTGACATTTTACGCTGCATTTGGAATAACAAATCCTTTCCCTAATTAGTTTTAAATTTGGATTGCAAGGTTTTTGTAACAAAAGTATTTGTATCTAGCTATATCCCACTTTTTTATTTTAAGGTTTTTAATTTTGACCCCAGATCTCAAAAAACAGTTGTATTTATACAGTACCTACAGGGGAAATCAAGGCACAGATTCATCAAGTCCACCCATGCGTTTTGGGTTACTGTAGGTGATTAACTTGGAAACAAACTTGTATTTTTAAATTAATCACTCGATAGGTGAAAGAGATTGCTCACCAGTGATACTACTGAACAGCAAATTATGAGAGCTAACATTTGTTTATATCCAATCCCAAAGTAATTGTTAACAGTTTTTAATTAAAGCTAATGTGCAACAGCATATTTATATCACCAATAACTCAGATGCATTACCGTTTTTATCAGCCTTTAAACCAATGTTGTTAATATACACATATTTACTTTTACTAAGTCCTAAAACAACCATGATCCCTGTAGACAGAGTCTGGGCAAAACTGGATACTTGTTAAACTCGAACTCACGTACAATAAATATGCAATGCAAATCGAATATATACACCCGTGTCCCTCTCCCACCCCCCCCCTTCCCTTTTTTTTTCAGTCAGTTTTTGATGCAATCTTTCTGTTGTTGTCTTTTTTTTTTTTTTTTTTTTTTTTTTTTATTTTCCGTATGCGTATGAATTAGTGGTGCATGCAAGTCTTGCACCCGTGCGTGCAATGCCGCGGAGGTCAGAAGAGGGGCGTCGGACTCCCTGGACTGGAGTTTCTCCTGGAAATGGAGTCCAGACGGCTCTCCTGGCGCCATTGTGGGTGCTGGGATCGAACCCGGGTCCTCTGCAAGAGCGGTCGGCGCTCTTAACCGCTAGGGCCATCGCTCCAGCCCATCTGTTTTTGTTCTTTTAATATGCATCCCCTCCACAAGAATATTTAAAACTGGGTAATTGGTACTAGTATCCACATATGAGAGATACCATTTGTCGTTTGTTTTTCGTGGACTGTGTTTTACTTCACTTAACATGATGTTTCTAGCTCCACCATTTACCTGCAAAGATCATGATGTTGTCTTTCTTTACCGCTGCATAGAATTCCATTGTAGTAATGTACACATTTTTCTATCCACTCTTCAGTGAGGAGCATTGGTTGTTCCAGTTTTTTCGCTATTTCTGAAGAGCAGGCAAAAATATAGCTGGTGTGGCATGTATCTCTTGCGTAGGATGAGTCTTGTGGGTACATACCCAGGAGTGGTAGGACTGGGGTCAAATGGCAGGTCATTTTGATTTTTAAAGGGTCTCCACACTGTTTTTCTCCATAGTGGTCAACAAGTTTACATTCCCACCAGCAATGGATTGAGTGTTTCCCTTTCCTCCACACCCTCCTCAGCAAGTATACAGATGGCTCTGGAATCAGAGAGTGTTAACCAAAGGCCACTAACACCAATAAAGCAAATATATTTCTCCCTTGAGTCAAGCAAGACTCCTCCGTCAGCACCAGCTACACTCACTGCCTGGAAAACTGTGCAGCAGTGGTAGCCAATGTTATATATCCCAAATCTAATTGGCTATTAATGCTCTCCCCTTGGAGAAAAACCCATGGCTGATGCCACAAGCTTCATCCTCTATGTTAGGAGATGTTGATAAGCCACATGAAGACCCTGTCATACTTAAACAGAAAAAATGAATTCATGGATTAACATACATCCAAACATCTGTGTCTATACCAAATATACAAAGTAACCTACCATACAATTAGTACTGTTTAAACAACTATATATTTCTAATTGTTTGTGCTCATTAGTAGGATCAAAAGGCTATATATTATACTGTTTTAAATACCTATGTATTCTAATGAGTGTGCTTCATTAGTAGAATCGAAAGGTTGCCTGGACAGCTGCAGCCCATGAAAGAAACAGACAGAATTACTAGAGATCAAGACAAAAACAGCTCCAGAGAAAGTAACGGTTTTGCTTCTCATCCACCTGTGCCCCTTGTCTAAGGCCTGGGAACAATCTGCGGGAGGGGGCACAGTAGAATGTAAGGGCTGCGATTGGGGTGAATGGTGAAACTACACAATATAGACTGGACACTCATTTGATAACTTGATTGAACATACAAGCCCCCCCCTGCTGGATGGGGGACCCATGAGCGGTGTGGGTTGATGCACAACTGCTCACAAATTGGTTTTCATGAAGGATGCTTGTACTCACAGATTATCACTTATTGTTAAAAAAAATGAAAACAAAACAAAACAAAAAACAGAGAAAGATGCAGAAAGTTATGGCAGAGTGCATGATGCGTGGATGGTAGGGGTGGGTGGGGAGGAAGGGGGAATATATGCCTGAACTGAATTGGAAAATGATGTGTGGAAATACACAAAGCATCAATAAAAAAAATAGTAAAAAAAACTTTACAGGCAAAACCCACAGGCAGCATGGGTTATGGCTGTAGAAGCTGAAGTGAAGAATCAAATCCACAGGAGAGAAACCTGCCAGGGAGCTGAGGGGGCTCCGGGTTCCACTCTGGCCTGTCACCCTTTAGTCTTCAGGCCCCATCCTCTCCCAGCAGGTACCATCCAACTGAAAAGAGACCTTGAGATTCACAGTGAAATCAGCAACACCTCTCCAGAGAATGTGGCTTCTTGGTCATCCACGGTATGGCTCCTCCTCCATCCCACAGTGCTGGTAGGAGGATGTCACAAGGTGGCCCATGAGTCCAGGCACAGTATTGTGCACAGTGATGCCTGCCCCAGTGCCCAGGCAAACTTGGGCCAGATGGTGAAGAGAAATGCCCTCTGAGGGCAGCCTTTTCAAGGGTGGAAAATTGACCTCAGCCCTGGCTGAAAGTTTTTCCGCAGGGCAGTGGAATCCATGCCTACTTTTATGATAGGAGTTACACAGATTCTAAAGTAGGTCAAAATCATGAGGTCTTCCACTGCTGAGGACAATGATTTCAAGTGTTCCCCTGTTATGTCACCCCTCACCCCTCATTCTCATGCAGGCTGGAAAGTCCCTGCTTACCCTAGGACTTCCCTGTCCCTCCATCCCATTGCCCAGCACTCCCCCCAACCCTACCCCACCCCACCCCCAAAGCCTCCAACAAAGGGATGGCACCAAAAGCCCAGTTCCACATTCTGGAGAGCTGATGTAGCCCACCTAAGTGCCCACCCAAGCGTTCAGACTGTAACCATACTTGGACACAAACCAGCTCCTAATCGGCATGTCCCCTTCCCTCCACCACAGACTTATAAGACCCCCTACCCCTGCCCTGGCCTAGACGCAGGACTTCCCTGCCCCCGCCTCTGGGACAGGTGGACCCACCTGGGAGCCAATAAACCTGCATCAGTTCATCTTTAATCTGGTCTGATCTGGCCTCCTTGCATCAGCAACCCCCCCCACCATGGCAATGGGGGGGGGGATTGCATACAAACTGTTTCCCTGAGGAAGAATGATTTGGTGCTGGCTAGCAGATCTTGGATGTTCTTGCTCCCCAGAACAGTGGTCTTGCAAGATAGTAGAACCTTTAAGAAGTGGGTCTACTAGGAGTTCTTGGGTCTTTGGGCTATACCCCTAAAAGGAACAATGGAACCCACGCTTCCTCCTCTCTGTCTCCCTCTTCCAAATACAGAGGCAGAGATTCATCACACACCCAAACACCAAGTAGCCGGCTGACCAGGGACCAAAACCTCTGAAATTTCCAGCCCAAACAAACTTCTTTCTTTATAAGCTGTCTTTGTGTTCTGTTACTGGCAGGAAGCAGCAGACTAACACACTTCACTTCCACTAAAGAGATACAACTCCAAACCCTGGGGGTGGTGAGCATGGCTGACCTTCTCTGTGGATCCGGTCTCCAATCAAGCATCACAGAGAATGGTATAGGGAATGCTGAGTCCCAACACTGGGACAACCACCCTCATATCCACACAGAGGCTTGGGGGCACCCGGGTGTGTGTGACTGGCTAGGGCCACTCAGCTAGGGGGACATGCTGGGAGGAGAGCAGATTCGTAGTACATTTAGGAACACCCCCAGGAATTCCCTGGTCCAGGTGACAAAGGGCATCTAGTTAGAAAGAAGAGAGGTGGCACAGAGGGAAGGAGGACCTGGGTAGGTATCACATGGCCCGGCAGACAGTGCTCAATTCACACTACATGGAAATATGTCTTTATGCTAAAGAAGCTGGAGCATCAGATCCTATGCCAATACATGTTTCCTTCTAGTGACAATTGGTCATCTCAGATGCCATGGAGTCTTGTAAACTAAGACCACAGCAACACAAAATTATGATTCTGAACTTGTTCTCTGTTTTCTAAATTAATAGTCATGGTGCTTTTCTGATGAAATAATTATTACCTATTAAATTAATTTATTTAGAAAATGCATAAAAGCACCAAGAGGATCCTAAAAATGATCTATAATTACCACCTGGTCATTTTTTTATTACTGTTTTTGAAAGAGTCTCCCCATAGCCCTAGCTAGCCTGGAACTCACTATGTAGACCAACCTGGCTTTGAACTCACAGAGATCTGCCTGTCTCTGCCTCCTAAGTGCTGGGATTAAAGGTGTCTGCCACCACACCTGGTGATTAACCACCTAATCACCTGGTCTCTTAACAGTACATAGCTTGGAGCTGGAGAGATGGCTAAGTTGAAGTGCTTGCTGCACAAGCTTGAGGGCCTGAATTCAGATCCCCAGCACCCATGTAAAAGGGTAGGCACTGTGACACATATCTGAGGCAGAGACAGGGAGAGTCCTGTGGTCTGCTGGCCAGCCAATCTAGCTGAATCATTGAACTCCAAGTTCAGCAAAAGACCCTGCCTCAAAAAAAATAAGTGCAGAGTGATTAAGAAAGACACCAGACATTGACTTCTGGCCTACACACACATATATACACACACACACACACACACACACACACACACACCTTTATTTCTGCTGTTAAGAATCCAAGGCCTTGAATATGCTAGGCACTACCACTCATCCATAACCCTATGCTCATTTGTGTGTCTACATAAATCTACATATGAATGCATATTACTGAATATGTATGGGATAAATGTGCTTATAATATGTGGCTGGGCATGGTGGCACCACCTTTAATCCCAGCACTCAGAAGGCAGAGGCAGGCAGGTCTTCGTGAGTTCAAGGCCAGCCTGGTCTACATAGTGAGTCCCAGGCCAGCTGGGGCTACAGGGAGACCCTGTCTCAAAAAGATCAAAAAAAGCAATATGCGTGCAAATCTACACACGAAACTGCAGCATTTACTTGTGCCTGTGGTTGGGACTTCACTTGCTGTCTTAGTTTCTTTTCCTATCTGTGCAGCTTCTGAGAGAAGTTTATTTTCACTCACAATTTGAGGTTAGGTTCCATCATGCTGGGGAAGTCGAGGCACCTGGAGTTTGCAAAAGCTGGTCGGGTCACATCCACAGTCTGAGAGCAAGAGTGATGGAGGCAGGCCTGCTGCTCACGTCCCTCTCTCCACCGATACATCCAGGATCTAGACAGGGAATGGCGTTACCCACCAGGGTGTTCTCCCCCCTCAATGCAATCAAGATAATCTCCCACAGACATCCCCAGAGGCCTCTCTCCCAAGTGATTCTAGATTCTGTCAAGTTGATAGTTAACACTCATCATCATCACACCTGCCTTGTTGCCGGCCTTTGGGGTCCAACCGCCACCAGAAGCAAGCACTGCTGTTGACAGGGGTTCTGTCATGAAATCTGCTTTAGGACAGGGTATTTGCAGAGCAGCTCATCTTCTCATCTTCATAATAGATGCTCTCATTCCCACAATACTGGGTATTTTAAGTGGCCTCCAAGCTCTGCTCTGAGTAGATTCACAATATGAACCTCACAGCATGGAGCCTGTCCAAACCCATAATTTCTAGGCATCCTAGTTTGCTTTAAAAAAAAAAAAAAANGAGCCAGAAGGAGAAAGGGCTCTGGGAACCAGAACTGTGCAGAAAGGTCTACGAGGTTATAAACAAGCTCACCTTCCAATAAGGCTTTCATTTAGCCTGTCCTGGATCTGGTCTATAATTGAAAGAGCGTCAGTTTTCCTAGTCCTCAAGAAAATAGGAATAAAGTCAAATCATACCCTTCAGTGACAACATCCAGCATGCTTTAACCTAATTCACAAAAGTTTGAGCTAGTATTATATTTCACAGTATATTTAAACTGAAAAAAGCAAAGTACTATGGATTTGTCCTTACTAAAAAGGATATCTCTGATATTCAGATAGCAGAGTATTTATAATAGCAGGTTTTAAAAAAATGTGTTTTCTCTCTATAATTTAGAACTTGTTTAATGTCAGCAAATTCACCTTTCAAATATTCAATCATATTTAATTAAACATAGCACTTTAACTTTTGCACCATAAATATATGATTAAAACTTTAAAATATTAAGTTTTAAAATATAAAGTTATCTGTATGATAACTTTATAAACTGGTGGGCTAAAATAAATAAATAAATAAATAAGCAAATAAATAAATAAATAAACTTCAAAAGATGCCAGAAAAAAAAAATATGGATCAGGGGACAAAGTAGTCAAAGCAGCAGGATACAGTTCAAATATGTCACCCTCGACTTTTTAACTTTCTCTAAGAACAACAATAACAAAAGCCTAGCAACAGTGTTCAGCCAATCACAAAGCAGACAATTGTTCCAGATACCAATGAAGTCTAACTTTCAATTAAAAAAAATTATACTGTTGGGGCTGGAGAGATGGCCTAGTGGTTAAGAGCACCGACTGCTCTTACAGAGGACCCGGGTTCGATCCCCAGCACCCACATGGCGGCCGAGAACCGTCTGAGACTCCAATTCCAGGACAACTCCAGTTCCAGGGGAATCCGACACCCTCTTCTGACCTCCGCGGCATTGCACGACACGGGTGCACAGACCTGCATGCAGACAATACATTCATACACATACAGAAATAAACAAAAATTAAAAAAATAATAATAATAATAAAAAAAGAATTCCAGTTGCTAAAAATCTTTGATAAAAGGCTTGTTGAGCTTCATCCTTTGGTTCTGTATGGTTGTTTTCAGATCATTGTCTCAGATGGATACTGATGTGGCTTAGATTGGGCAGAAATGCGTATCTCTGATGGAACTTACCCTTCTACTTATACAACCCTGCTTCCCCACAGAGCTCCTAGCACAGGGTAAGAAGTCTTCCTCCCGGGCCGGGCATGGTGGCGCACACCTTTAATCCTAGCACTTGGGAGGCAGAGGCAGGTGGATCTTTGTGAGTTCAAGGCCAACCTGGTCTACAGAGTGAGTTCCAGGACTGCTGGGGCTACAGGGAGACCCTGTCTCGAAAAGACAAAAAAAAAAGTCTTCCTCCCCTGTGCAGAGATTCCTCTTCTTCTCCTGTCTTGACCATTTGGGTAGCTTTTAGTAGCATACCAACTTTCTAGCTTCTTCTGCAAATAATAATTATTTTATAGGAAAAGTGAGAAAATTATAATCAAAATGAACTATCAAAACAGCAATCCCACTCGATAAGCTGTTCCAATGTGCCTGATTTAGTGAAACATACTCCACTGCAGATAATTACAGATATCTAAGTAATTTATTTAAAAATTAAAAATAGCAAGTCTAAGAAGAGTTGAGTGACATTAGAATTCTGTTAAATTTTGGTTACATTAGAGAAGATCATGTTTTGCCAGTGAGCAAATTAATCCAAGTAGAATGCAACAGGGAAGATCCTAATTTCTTGTTAGGTCCATTGATGCAGTGAGTTGATTTTTAAACAACAACAAAAAAAGTTCTATGGAGAAACAATGCATAAAAAAAAGTCCATCTTTGTCAGTGACCTGTGTGCCTATTTGATCCCACACAACCTTCGTAGCCTTTAAGAAACCTATTTCCTTCCTCTGAAAACTGTTAATCACAGGCTGGAGAGATGGCCCAATTGATAAAGTGCTTGCCCCCAAACATGAGAGCTCAGTTCAATCCACAGAACCCATGGAAAAGAGCTAGCCATAATGGCACACCATTGTCCCCAACCCTGGGAAGGAAGAGACAGGCAAATCCCTGCAGCTCAATGGCCGCAAGTGCAAGCATAGCCAAACCTGCAAGCCCAAGGCCAGTGAGAGACCCTGTCTCAAAAAACAAGATGGATGGCTACTAAAGAATATACTCAAGGTTAACCTCTGGTCTCCACATGCATGAACATACATATATGTGCACCCCACACACATATGAGCACATACACACAAAAAGGAAAAAATATTAATGATATAACCTCAGAAGTCTCCAGAACCTTGTCATTATTTCCCCACTTATGCAAATTGCTTTATTTCACCAAGTGAACTGACCATCTATACTCAGCTGCGCCTACTGTAGGAATAAAGAAATGTTATTTCTGTTCTGGATTACTACAAAGCCATACATGAGACCTTTTTATTTTTCAAAAAAGCAACTTTTACTTGAAAAGTTTTACTAGTAGTTTTTGAATTTTTGCAAAAGAAAGGCGATGTGGACCTGGCTAAAGAATTTACAAAGAAAATTGGTTCCTACTGAAACCTATTGCTCTATGCACTATTGCAGAGATCCCATTCTGGGCTGCAGGGGCTTATTAGCTACTTCCCCACAGCTGTGACAGACACTTGACAAAACAACTTAAGAGAAGTAGGATTTATATTGGCTCACAGCCTGAGGGAATGCACTCTGCCATGGTGGGAAAGGCACAGTGCCAAGTGGCTCCATGTCCCTGGAGAGTGTGGCTGGGACTCTCATCTCCTTATGCTGGGCAGAACGGGGAGCAAAAGAGAAATGAGGGCACCCTCATTTGGAGGAAGCTGCTGGCTTCCTCCTTTTTTGATCTTTTTAGTCAGCCCAGAACCATGGGATATACCACCTACATTTAGGCAGGCCTTCCCTTATCAACTAAACCTCTATAGCAATGCTCTCAGAGAAATGCCCAGAGGTGTGTCTCCCAGATGATTCCAAATCCAATCAAGTTGGCAATGAATATTAACTATCACAAGCTAACCCCTTGCCAACTTGACACATAAATATATCATTCTTAAACCAAAACATTTCAGCCCTGGTCCTTGGAGGCTTGATAGCTCCAATGCTGTTGAAAAGTCTTTTCTGAGACTCAAGACAATAATTGTGATCATCTGTAAAGAATTTTGAAATACAGGGGGGATCTCTATGACAGATTCAAACTGTAATACAGGGCTATAGTCATAAAAATAGATTGGTACTGGCACAGAAACAGACCTGTTGACCAATGGAACAAAACTGAAGATCCAAACTTGAGCACATACAATTTCAGCCACCTCATATTTGACAAGGGGGCCAAGAAGACACAATGGAGGAAAGACAGCATCTTCAGCAAGTGGTTTTGGTAAAACTGGATCACCACTTGTAGAAGAATAAAGTTAAACTCCTACCTCTTGCCCTGTACAAAAGTCAACTCCTGATGGATCAAAGACCTCAACATGAAACCCCAAACTCCGAAGGTGATAGAAGAAAAGTTGGCAGCAGCCTACAAGACATAGGTGTAGAAAAAGACTTCCTACATCAGACAGCAGCTGCATAAGAAATACGGTTGACAATTGACAAATGGGACCTCATTTAACTCAAAAGCTTCTGTACATCAAAAGAAACAATCAAGGAAGTGAAGAGAAATCCCACAGAATGGGAGGAAACCTTCACCACAGAAACATCTGACAAAGCATTGATTTCCAGAATATATAAACTACTCAAAAAACAAAGAAGAAAGAAAACAAATGACCCACTCAATAGATGGAGCAAAGAGCTGAACAGACTTCACAAGTGAGGAATTAGAGATGGCTGAGAAACATCTTTAAAAGTGTTCAAATTCACTAATAATTAAGGAAATGCAAATTAAAACCACTTTAAGATATCATCTCGCTCCAGTAAAACTGGCTAGAATCAAGAAAACAAATGATACCAAGTGCTGGAGAGTTTGTGGGGAAAGGGAACACTCATCCACTGCTGGTGGGAATGTAAACTCATGCAGCCACTATGGAAAGCAGTGTGGAGAACCTTTGGAAGTCTCAAAATGAGCCTACCACTCCTGGTATATACCCACAAGATTCATCTTACTGTAGAGATACATGCGCAGCCATATTTATTGCAGCTCTCTTCACAATAGCAAAGAGCTGGAACCAACCCAAGTACCCCTCAACTGACGAGTGATTAGAGAAAATGTGGTACATCTACACAATGGAGTTCTATGCAGTGGTAAAGAAAGATGACATCATGAACTTTGCAGGTAAATGAATGGAACTAGAAGATATCATGTTAAGTGAAGTAACACAGCCCCAGATAAACAAAAATGGAATCCCTCATCTGTGGTTGCTAGCGCCAATTACCTAGTTGTAAGGCAAACTGAGCAACAATGTTAACGTGATCTGAAAACAACTGTGCTCTTATAATTTGAATCCCTTGACAGATTCTAGAACTAAGCTACCATTTATTTTCAGAGTTAAGAAGTTTTGGTGTATGGATGAAGATTATGTATGCATATTTTAGAGTAATATAAGATCAAAGGAATGTGGAAAAAACTAGTTTGTTATGACGATATGTCTAACCACAGTATTTATTTTATGGGAGTGCTTCTTAATATTTCTTTTTTTTAATTTATTTTATTTTATTTTTATTTATTTGTGTGTATGAATGTACTGTCTGCATGTAGATCTGTGCACCCGTGTCATGCAATGCTGCAGAGTTCAGAAGAGGGTGTTGGATTCCCCTGGAACTGGAGTTCTCCTGGAATTGGATTACAGATGGTTCTCAGCCACCATGTGGGTGCTGGGGATCGAACCCAGGTCCTCTGCAAGAGCAGTCAGCACTCTTAACTGCTAGGCCATCTCTCCAGCCCCAGTATTTCTTATACAAGGATGCTTGAGCTTTTGTCCAAGCATTTTCTAAAATATTATAGAGTAGTTAAAAGATCAGAGTGGTGTAACAACCTTTTTGAATGCTTAACAACCATACTTAATGCCCATAACAATTTGGCCAAGGGTCTTAAGGGATAACTTTGTTCCTTACCCTCAGAGGTCAACTAAGTCCCAGGGGACTATGCATGGGGCATCTCTTGAAATGTCCTGCAAATATGAGTCACCAGTCTTCCTGTGCAGGGAGGTCTTGGAGATCCACTAATGGGACTTCGGCCAGTGTCCAGTCTATAAAGAGGAAAGTCTGCTCATGCTTCAAAAGGGAAGCCTGGTCTATCAAGACCTAACTTTGTCCTCAAGTGAATGGAACTGGTGATTGATTGAAAAGCCAAAAGGATCCAGGGGCTCCCTCTTCACCCCCCAAAAAAAAAACTCTGAGTGACCCTTAAGGTCCAGATCCTCTGGACCCTTAAGGTCCAGAACCTTGAGAAAAACAAAAACCTTGGTTAATCTGGGCTAACTATGTGGCCTTAAACATCCAAAAAGGAAAGTATAACCAGAAATAAATAGTAAGGCCTGAGAAATTATACTTCAGGTATAAAACTTGAGATCTTAGTATAAAGAAAAAAAGTAAAAAAAAAAAGCACAGTTGTTTTGCCTATTTTACTGGCAAGTGCAGCTACCCTGTGGCTGCCACTGCTTTCACCATCCTTCAAAGACTTGAGAAGACACAGCTTTTCAACCTTCCAACATAGACTGAAGACTCTCTCCAAGAATCCTCCAAACCTTCAGTGCCAGATGGGGATCAGTGTGACATCCAACTTGTGGACTGAGCTACTACTGGGGCTTCAACTTCTTCAGCGTATAGACTGCCATTGTTGGACTACCCAGACTGTATCATGGAGACCAGTACAGGATGATCAAGACAGGATGCGGAGCTTACTGGACCTCATTTGGTGACCATGGGAAGGAAAGACCCCAGTGTGGAACACAAGGGCAGAACTGACGGTGGTTTGGGCTTGCCAAGGAAGAGACTTCAAACATGACATCTTAAAGCCTAGTAAAAAAAAATCATAAGCCGAAGATGCTAAAATCTATGATATATGTGGCATGCATGTGTGCATGTTTTGGAATGATACATATTGGAAGGAATAACAACAACAACAAAATAACAACAACAGAAAAGACTGAGTCAAAGAACTGACTGAAATGGTGAACTTCTGCTCAAAACAGTAAACTTCTGCATTGAGAATTTTGAAAGAGACTGAGAAAAAGATGAAAAACATGTTTGGCAGAATGCATGAGCTCTGGTGGGGTAGGGGGGCATGGGTCTAGATTTGATTTGTAATGTAATTTTTTATGAAATGCACAGAGCTTCAATAAAACATTGGCTTTGAAAAAAAAGAATTTTGAATTATATACTTCTAGTACACAATGGCACAGAATAACCGTTCCCATTCCAAAAGGAAGAAATGGTCCGTAAGGAGGAAAGATTGGCCAAACCAAGACCAAACCTCAGTAAAATAAAGACCGAACCCTGCAGTTGTAAGCCTGCATCTGAGGTTTGGACTGGCATCCTCTGTTATTCAGTGGACTTGTCCGGCCTTCCCCGTCCAGCTCCACTGCCTATGACCCATCTGGCCACACTCCAGTCAGATCACTCAGTGCTTGCAGATTTCCTCAGTAAAAGTCCCATATTTTTGCCATCTTCAATATTGTAGGGTCTACATTGCAACTTAGGCTGGACCTTTACAATTTCATACACAAGCCCTCTCAGAAGCTCCATAAACAGAACTTGACCCTGCCAGACATTGTCCAACCTCAGCAGCTTTCTGGAACCTTGGTGCACATCTTCATGACCTCCTCATTCTTTCATCCTGCAAAATCAGAACCACATGAATAATAACACCAAGTTCTGCTGCCAGCTCAAGATGTAACCTAGCACCCACTTGAACTATGACAGCACCAACCTCTAAGTGAACATACACAGAGTTCTCTGGGTGGTCATACTTAGGTGGGGTGCTCTAAAAGCTCACTTTGTTGAGGTATTCTCTTTTCAAATGAAGGTTTGTCAACCCTCCAGCTCTAAATGGGTAGATTATTGACCTCAGGCAACATGTCTATTGTCCCAATGCAAAATTTGAGGTTTTTCTTTGATGACATTGATCTCTCTAACAATTACAATGATGATGTCATCATTAACAGCATTATCTAGTACTTTAATTGGGTGCAATCTCCTTTCTTCATCAAATTATACATTTTTTTACATTTTTCTGTTCTAAATTTCTCTCTCTCCCCCTCTCTCTCTCTCTCCCTCTTCCCCTCTCTTTCTCTCTCCCTCTTCCTCTCTATGTAAATCTGGCTAAGATCAGTAACCATGCCATATCCTGAGGCTGTGCTGTCATGAACTTTCCTCCAGCAAGTTAATTAGTCCATTATTTTTTAATCAGCTTCTCTCAAACTTCACTATGAGATGGTCATAGCCAGATGCTTTTGCCAGAATATAACACGAATGGCCCACAGCCCCATTCACAGTGGCTTCCATGTACATGAGCACAGTCTTTGCTGTTTACCTTAGTCTCAGCACTCTGGTCTTCCACCCTCCCATTGATGAGAATGGCCCATTAATCTCTGCCTAAAGCCTGCCAAAGCTTCTGTCTCTGACAGCTGCAAACTCTTCCTTTTTTTCCATCCACAAATAGTTCCAAGGGTTTGTAAACCACTTGGGCAGGATTATCACAGCAACAACCTCTCTGTTTTCTTATCACTGTAGAATACCCAACAAAAAACAATTTAAGGGCGAATGGACTTATTTTAATTCAAAGCAGAAGGAGATATGGTAGTTCATGGTGGCAGAAGAGCGACTGTCATTCCTCACCTCATTGCATTTCAGCAGAACAGGAAACAGAGCAGGGAGTGCCAATGCCCACCTCAATTTCTCCTGTTCCCTTTGTATTCAGCCTGGACTCTCAGCCTATGGGATAGTGCTGCCTACATTTATGGTGAGTTTCCTTCGTAAGTTAATCCTCCCTGGAAATGTCCTCATACTCACACTCAGCAGTGTGTCTCCTAGGTGATTCTAAACCCAGTCAAATTGACAATGAAAGATGGTCCATCACAAAGACTGCTGCAGATCCCTGCATCACCATGCCCTGCTCTGGGAAGTTATTATCACACAAACCTCGCTGTGATACAAACATCACAGAGGCAAGATATTTCTACCCATGTTCTTGGAAATAGAGCTAAGACTCTACATTTCTCACATTGTCAGTGAGATTCTATCAGTATTGTACATGGCCATTGAGTGAGACAGCATGTTAAAGATTTCGAATATTTATCCCCAGTTAATTCTAAAGAAGGCTTATTGCCTGTAAACTGGGTTATCTGCAAGAAAAGAGGTGGTAAGGTCTGCCCTGCTGTCAATGACCTAATGTAACCATGGGAGGATTGTATCGAGATCGCACTTACAAGTATACAGTTGGTCTCTGGAATACCAGAGAGTGTTACCAAAGGCCACTGAACTAATAAAGCAAA
>VZQC01009804.1:40607-85109 GCA_009823505.1 Rhizomys pruinosus
TTTTGTTTGGGGAATTTTTCATGTATTATTCTGTTGAAGATCTGATCAATTACCATTCTCTTGGGATCTTCTCCTTCCTCTTTCCTATGAGCAGAGATTTGATCTTTTCCCATCGGTGTCCCACAGTTTCCTGGTTGTTTCAACTTTTGTGTATTTTTAATTTTTCATCATCTTACTTGTGGTTTTTAGTTATTCTGTGTTCGTCTTCCAGGTCTGATCATTCTTTGTTCTTTTTTTTTATGCTTCCTCCATTCTGCTTTGGGCTTTTTTCCATTCCTTTCTCTTGATTGGATGAGTGTTTGATTTCATTTTTCATTTCTCTTCTGACTTCTCTTTAGTATTTCTACTTATTTTTGGAACTTCTCACACTCTCCTATAGCTCTTTGATTTCGCTGGTTGTTCCTTATCTTTTTCAGCATGGGATCTTTTCAGTGTTTCTACTTTCCTAGAGCGTTGTCATTTCTCTCTCATCTGGTCCTTCTTGAGTTCTCCATTCTCTTTTCTTCCGATCTTGATTTGCTCTTTATAATCTTGCTGTTCTTACAATATGTTCCCCATTGTGTTTCTGATAATCTGTGTTCCTGGGGCATCCCCAGAGGTATCCCACTATAGCGAATTCCCACTGGGTGTAGAGCTTGGTGGAATTATTCCCATGACCCCCTGTTGTCTCTTCTTCGTTGTCTCCTCGGTCCTACAGGGCTTCTCCTGCCTGTATTCCAATGTGAGTCCCAAATGCCTCTTCACTGTGTTGAAGGCTTGCTTTGCTTGCCTCCTTCAGATGCCTTTGTAATCCCAGTTGGGGGGGTGCTCTTTAGCCTGCACCCAGGTACCTGGGCTTCAGCTGGTCTCAGGAGATCTCAGATCTCAAGATTCACACAACCCTACCTTTCATACCAGCTGGGAGGATAACTCTGCCCCCACAGCCACAAAAGCCAATTAGGCCAAAGACAACTGGATTAATGGATTAACTAGATTAAGTCAATCAACCATCAGCCTTGCTGAAGCACCCAACTCCTACCTACCTACCTGCGCTTGCTTCAGCTTGTCTCAGGAGATCTCTGAAAAGTAGACATTTGGAGTAAGGTGATGTGCCCACCCTGGAAACAAAACCTTTCCTCCAAAAAGTTCCATTATCGTGATTACTAACTATTATAGCTGTTGTTTACTGATTTTTCTGTTAGTTCTATAAAGCCTATACCTTTGATATAATATGGTGGCCTCAGAGATTTCTTTAAACAGCCAGGACTAACGAATCTACCATTTTCTTCACCAGGTATTCTGTGAACGTCTGATCGCACCCCTGACAGTCAGGTAGTCAGGTAGTTTACAACTCTCTCTATGCCATCACTTCTTGCTTGTCCAGACCCTTAAGGTTAGCTGGAAATAAGAACTCTTCTGCCTTCTCAGGTTGAGTTTTGAGCATGCACACAGTCTTGCCTCAGCACATAGAACTACACATGTGTATGGTCTTCTAGTATCCCAGGTATATCTAACCTTTCCAAAATTCTGGTGAATGTCTGTATTAAGCCACTTTCCATCCTCATTGCAACAAAATCTCTGAAGCTGGGTAGCTAATAAAGCAAAGATGCTTGTTTAGCTCATCCAAGCAGGATCATGCCCACCCACTCTTCCCATTATCATGACAAGTGATGTCACCATGGCAGGCAAGCAAGACCCATAACATAGTGAGACAGGAAACCAGAGAGCAGAGGGATCAGGCTTGCTCTTTGATAACAGTTCACTCCCAGAGACAGAACTAAACACACTCTCACAAGAATGACTTTATCCCTTCTGAGATCAATGTCCCCATCAACCTGCTCACCGTGTACAAGGCCCCACCTCTCGGCACTTAATGCAGCCACAGTGGGGACTATCCATCCTTGGGAAACAAACCACAAACAAAGCATAATTATAGCTTATTTCTCCGCTTCCCTACAAGCTTTTTAGATAGTCTATTGTATGTTCCAACATACAATACAATGCTTTGCCTCAGGCAGGTACATTAAACCTTTTCACAAATAAACTCCAAGGAGCATCATCAGTAAGGCCTGGAGTTCACTTGAGGTCAAAATGAAAATAAAGTATAAGAGGAGTCCGCCAGGGAACCACCAGGAAGTCAAAGAGTGTCTGTCCGCTTGGGAAAGCACTTCAGCTTCATGATGGTTGGTATTAATTGTCACTTTGATACAATCTAGAATCACCTGACAGACTAGCTTCCCAATCTCTTCTGGGAGATAATAGAGATTATGTTGATTGCTAATCAATGTGGAAAGACTCGTCTTGACTATGGGTGGGGCTATTTCCTGGGCAGAGGATCCCAAACTGTAAAAAAGACAGGCATTCCCTGCTCTGTCTCCTGACTGAGTATGCACTGTGATCCACTGCATCAAGCTCCTGCTGCCTTGGTTGGCCCACCATGAGGATGACCCTTTAAACTGCAAGCCAGCATGAACCCTTCCTCCCTTAAATCACTTTTGTCAGGATATTTTGCACAACAAGGAAAGAAAGGTAGACAGCCTGTGAGACTATCCCAAGCCTGCCCTGTTCCCTCTGGTCTCCTAATGTAGGCTGTCATTTTTCCAAAGCCGTCACTAAATGAAAATCAGAAATGGGACACAAGTAATCAAATCCTATAACACTCTCTGTTTTTCCTCTCCAGATTCAATTGTTTTTCTTGCCTAAATGCTCTCTAGCTAATTACAAATCACGGATTAATTTCTATAGTTAAATAAAAAACAACTTGAATCCTGTCATTCTTGCCAGCTTTCTAAATTGTCTCTATAGAGGGGTAACTTTTTGGGTGTTCTTATTCTGCCGTTTTTACTTATGTTATCTATGGGTGTTGAGTTCTAATGACAATTGTAAGAAATTTAATCATT
Organism: Rhizomys pruinosus; assembly: GCA_009823505.1. Taxonomy (NCBI): domain Eukaryota; kingdom Metazoa; phylum Chordata; class Mammalia; order Rodentia; family Spalacidae; genus Rhizomys; species Rhizomys pruinosus. The sequence continues at coordinate 43,487 of VZQC01009804.1, forward strand.
ATGGTGAGTTTTCAGTATGAAGAGCATTAGATGGATTTAGAGCTTGACAAATAATTACAGATAGGCAGAAGATACTAGGCCCATGATTTACCTAGAAGCTGGAACCCACTTGACTGGGCACTTTTAGATTATCTTAGGGAGGAAAAATTACAGGCCGTCTGCAATATAACTGAACCCAAATTTCAAGGAGGAGGGAAATTTAAGCCCCAGGAGAATGGGGAATTGGGGGAGGGGGCTATAACAGACAGCTAAAAGATTGTACCTCCCTCCCTAAAGCACCCAGCCAATGGGGAATAGGAAAACCAGAGAATTGTGATTTGAACTATAACATTACTGCTTCATGCCAAAGCCACACATCACCCCTTTTGCCTTTGTTTAGACTGGTCTTCAATTCTGTAGAAACAAAATTCAAACTGCCTCATTTAGAGACCTAGTTACTTTCTGTTACCCTGATAAACACCACAATCAAGAAGCAACTTAAGGGAAGGGTTTATTTCATCTTATATCTTACAGTCCATCAAGGAGGGAAGACAGAGCAGGAACTCAAGGCAAGACCCTGGAAGCAGACACTGAAACAGACACTACAGAAGAATGCTGCTTACTGGCCCATGCTCTGCCTGCTTCCCTATACAACTCAGGACAACCTGCCCAGAGGTGACACCACCCATAGTAGATTGGCCCTTCCATGTCACTCAAAAAAACAAGAAAATGCATCCTAGATGTCGCCACAGACCAATCCAGTAGTGGAAATCCCTCAGGTGAGGTTCCCTCTTTTAGGTATGTCTCCTTGGTAATGAAGCCAACCATGACACCTTATCTGAAGTATCATGAATTCATTACTGTGGAGTAAGAGTCTCATTTCTCATACTGTTTACCACTTGGCTTTTGTAAGACATGTGAAGTTCAAGCCAAGCATGGTGGCACATGTCTTTAATCCTAGCACTTGGGAGGCAGAGGCAGGTGGATCTTTGTGAGTTCAAGGCCAGCCTGGTCCACAGAGCAAGTTCCAGGCCAGCTGGAGCTACAGGGAGACGCTGCCTCAAAAGGACCAAAAAAAAAGTGAAGTTCAAACATGGAAGAGTTCTGTCAGAATGAGGAAGAGAAGGAGGTAGAAGAGGAGAAGATTTTTAGAATTTAGATCTGATGCTGTAATATCTTCTTAGTTTTCCATCTGATGCACTTAATCTTGATAGGTACAAAACAAATCTTCCAGAAATTCTCAGTATCTGTGGGGCCCCTTCCTTCTGAACTCACTGAAAACACAGATGCCCTGGCCCCAGTCTTCTACAGTAAAATATCTGGAACTGCAGCCTGGTTTCTGCTTTCTCATGCTATTTGATGAGGAGTGACACATTACAAGTTTAAGAAGTCACATCTGTAACTGTCAATTGGAAGAGCTTTGCCATATGTCTGCATACAATAAATCATATACGAGATGCCAAACTATGGCTGTTGGCCACTTTCCTTATCCATAACTCTGCCCAAATTGAGTAATTATTGTCCTTCTCTTTGAAGTTGAAATAACGTCCATCAGCTTTCCAAGAGACAACACTTTCTAAATCCATCACAATCATCTGCCTTCGGACATGCAATTACATTCACTGGGGGACAAGAATTATATTCCGTTTTACTTTGATAGTGCCTGCTATAGTAAACCACACACAAATGTTATTTAAGAATGACTAAATGCTACTTATTTGGGAAGTAAATTTTTTGGCTGTGCAGGATGGACTGGGAAATGCCAGCAGAGAGGCTGACCCATCTGAACATTAAAGAAAGCAGAACCTTAGACTGCCTGAGTCACAGACACTGAGCATCTCTCTGAATTCTATTGGGGTTAACTGTTTATAATGGGCCCTAACGAAGTTTACCTTCCAGATGCTGAGAAACCTTCCTACCTCGCCCTTATAGGAAAAAGATAAAAAAATGATGGTAATGAAATCATCCCCCTTAACTGTAAATTAGAGCAACTGTTTAGTGGTAATTTCTTATAAAACAGTAAACTACCCTTCTTTTTAATTGACTGATAGGCATAGGAAACTGTGAAAGGATTAATTCTCTACTCTAGAGATCCAAATTCAATAGTAAGCGATCTTTATAATGACTGTTGTATAGTTAAGCAAATCTATTATTAGTACCAGAAAGCTCTTGCCTATCAGCAATAATTATTCTGCCTAGGAGATGTTGCTAAGGGGATGTTTCAATCCCCCAAAAAATTGTAAAGGCTTTGCCTATAAGTGGAATATATGCAGAGAAAGGCAGTAGTCCCTGTTGTCAAAGACACCTGTGTGAGCATGAACTAAAATGCTTATGAGACGTCACTTGCTACGTACAACTGGCCTCTGAAATGCCAGAGAGTGTTACCAAAGGCCACTAAACAAATACAGAAAATATTGGTCTCCTTAGACAAAGCAAGACTCCTCCGTCAGTATCAGCTACACCTAACAATGCCTGGAGATCTGTGCAACAGTGGCAGCCATGTGTCTATATATATCCCAAATCTAATTTGGCTTAGTCTCTCTCCTTGGAGGAATAACTCACACGGATGCCACAAGCTTATGTCCTCTAGTGTTAGAGATGTTATAAGCCACAATAAGAACTTTCACCCTTTATAGAGAAACCACAGCATTGTGGATTAGCATACCATCCAGCATCTGTGTCTATGCTCACAGCTTAGCTTGACCTAATAATTAGTACTGCTTAAATGCCTGTACATCCAATTGCTTGTGCTTTGTAGTATGACTAAAAAAGTTCCACTGGATAAGCTGTCACCATGAAGGGAAACAACTGAACAGACTAGAGTCAAAATGACACTCCAAAAGAATAAACTGTTTTCTTCTCACCACTTGTGCCCCTTCCAAAGCCTAGGGAACAAACTGCGAAGAGGAGGCATGGTAGATTGTAAGGGCTTCGGAGAGATATGGGGTGAATCATGACACATCAATATAGTCTGGACCCTATTGATCAACATGCTTGTGCATACAAGATCACCAAATGGACTATGGGAACTTGGATTGTTCAAAATTGGACAAGATACTTGCAAAATGCCAATTACTAATTGTAGGCAAACTGAGTACATCAATGTTATCTTCAAAAAAACTGTGATTATATTGTTGACCCCTAAAAAAAAACAAATAATAAGAGGTAAAAAAATAGAAAATAAAAATAAAAGAATTGATCTAACTGGGAGAGAGAATTCACCTCAAGAAGCTTCTATCTTTGCATCACCAGCTACTATTCATTAAGTAATTTCATCTTCAATGAAAGTGTACTTGAGTGCAAGACATTTTTTCTACTAAAGAAACAAATTACAGGGACAGTATGAGGTCCAGTCCAGCCCATCCAGGAGTACCCTCGCTTTAAGATCTGCTCTTCCGGCGATTGGGTGAACGGTAAAACTATGACAACTATAGTCTGGACACTTATTTGATCAACTTGATTTAACATTCCGCCCCTCCAGCTAGATGGTGGGAGCCTTGGGCTCTGTTGGGCTGGGACACAAAAGCTTGCAAATTGGTTTTATATGAAGGAATCTTGTGCTGGGAAAAAAGAAAAAGGGAGCTACATACTGAATTTAACTAATTGGGAATAAAAATGCTAGTTGTTATTCATAGTAGTATTGGGTTGGTCTCTATAATTTTTGAAATAAAAAACATCAACAGTGTAACACTTTCTTTTACTTGTAGGACAAATTTAAAGAACTTAAGCTTAAATTTTTTACTTACCAAATAAGTAGAAGTCTTGTCCAGTCATAAAGTCGTTAAAGAGCAAATGTTTATTGGGTAAAATTTATTTGCAGGTTATCAACTCTGCCCAAGCTTTATCCACCAAGTATAGGCTATTTAATGGCTTAGTGAATTTTTAGATTAATTAAATTTAGGTGTAGGTCTTGGTGAAATGGTAATACAATTGAACCCATCGGGAATATAAAATGTTAACTATTGGTCTTTTATATAATTTGTATTGGGTTTAAGGTATACAAATGGCCTATATTTTTTCTGAATAACACAATATCAAATTATAAACTTTCTTACTTGTAGACAAGTTAAAGGAACTAAGCTTAAATTTCTTCCCAAATAAGTAGCATACAGTCATGAGAACAGTGTGGTAAATGTAATGAAAGTTTATGCCTTGGCTCCTGCTTATGTGTATGTGTAATACAACATAGGCACTCTATAGGTCAAAACAAAAACAAAAAAAAAAAAAAAAAAAAGAGGGAGGTGGGAGGTGGGGGTACTATCCTTTCTGGGCTACAAATTGAAAACTCTGTGTTTCAATCCTATCGATAAATTTTCAATTTTTTTCTGGTCTTGAAAATAACAATGGGAGGGAATTTTATGTTCCCACAGGTAAAATCACCAATCTAAATGCCTGAAAACATACAACTTATGGCTGTAGCAGTGAACTGGGGATGCTCAGCAGAGGGTTGGACCCATCTGAACATAAGAATGAGGAACATCAGACTGCTGAGACACGGTCACTGAGCATTCTCTCTGAATACTATTGGGGTTGACTGTTAATAATAGGACCCAATGCTGAGAAACCTTCCTACCTCCCCCCCCCTTTTTTTTTCTTTTTCTTTTTGAAAAAAGAAAAACAGGATTGCAATGAAACCACTCCCAAACTGTAAACTAGAGCCAATGTGTTCTGTGGTAATTTTCCTATAAAAACTAGGCACAACGGATATTAACTTGTTGATAGTCATAGGCAACTGTGAAAGGATAATTTCTCTATTCAGAGCCACATTACTAGTAAAGTTTTTATAAGTTGCTGTTAATACGCAAAAAATATTTATACAGGAAAGCTCTGACATCAGCAATGAAGTTATTCTGCCTAGGAGATGTTGGCTAGGGGATTCAAACGCCCCCCCCCAAATTATAAGGCCTTTTGCCTATAAATGGCATATATGCCACGGAGAAAGGCAGTAAGTCCTGTTGTCGAAGACATGGTTTGAGCATGAAAAAATGTTATGAGACTCACCTGCTGCGTACAACTGGCCTCTGAAATTCTAGAGAGCGTTACCAAAGCCACTAAAGCAATACAGCAAAATATTGGTCTCCCTGAGACAAACAAGGCTCCTCCGAAAATATCAGCTACACTCACCGCCTGGAGATACAGTGCAACGTGGCAGCCAGTGTCTATTATTATATCCCAAACTATTGGCTATTGCTCTCTCCTTGGAGGAATACTACAGCAGATGCACAAGCTTTATGTCTCTAGTGGTTAGGCGATGTATAAGCCACAATAAGAACTTGTCACCCCTTATAGAGAAAACACATGTTTGGGATTAGCATACCATCCACGCCATCTTGTTACTTGCTTCACAGCCTTAGCTTGACCACAATAGTGGTACTGCTTAATATGCCTGTACATCCTATAGCTTGAGCTTTGTTATACTGACTGAAAAGGGTATCACTCGGGAAACTGTCAACTGCCGTGAAGAACACAAACTGAAACAGACCGGAGTCCAAAATGGCAACTCCAAAGAAATTAGACTGTTTTCTTTCTCACTCCACTGTGACCCCTTTCCCAAAGCCTCGGGAACAAACTGCGGAAGAGGAGGTGTGGTAGATTGTAAGGGCTGTGGAGAGATAGGGGTGAATCATGAGACTATAGGAATATAGTCTGGACACCTGATTGATCAACATGCCTGTGCATACAAGCTTCTCCAACTGGACTATGGGAACCTTGGGTTGTTCAAAATTTGGACATAGATACTTGCAAAATGCATCAATTACTTAATTGTATGACATACTGAGTAACATCATTGTTATCTGCAAAAAAAAAAAAAAAGATCCGCTCTTCCTCACTATCAGTAATGAGCTGTCAAATAGTTCTTCTGCTAAGTTTGGGACCTGATGCCCATTTCCAAAGTTCTATGCTGGGTTTTGTCTGCTTGACTTTGCATGGGTCTTATCATGCCAACACCATCATTGTAGGTTCAAATGAACAGGGTCTGAGAAGCTTGTAGGATTCCATTTCCATACGGTCATGCACCATCTCCCTGGCTGTTACAATCCTTCCACTCCCTCTTTCACAATGGTCCCTGAGCCCTGAGTGAGTGAAGCTTAATATACAAGTCCTGCAGAAGGACCCACACTTTGCAACTCTTAAATCTTGGCTTTGGCCATTTGTGCCCTTTTGTGTTTCTGGCCTTTGTTGCATGAGGGAGCTTCATCAGTGAGAGCTGAGAGATTCATTAGTGTCCTCTTTATCTCTTTTTTTTTTATTTACTGTGAGCCTTAGGTGCAGAGGCTGCATTGTAGATGTGCCACTTGGGCTTGGGAAATTCATAGACAATGTCTGTGTGTGACCAGTTGTGGTATAGTCTCTGTCTGGTACAAAACAAGCTTCTTTGATAAGTGGTGACTGGGATACTTGACTATAAAATATATATATATATATATCCATATATATGAATACACATTTTGCACTTAGCAAGAAATTATATCAGTCTAAAAATAGACAGCCTCAGGGTTTTAGATAAGAATGTGTGATTTTTCCATCCATTATATTTGGCTGTTTATAGTACTAGGCATGAGTTTCCTCCCACTGAGTGGGTTTTAAGTCCAGTTAGGTAACCATTAATTGCCCCCAAGATGAAAGTGCAACTACTGCACCAATGTCATATGTTGTGCAGGATCACACCTTGGCAGGTTGCTTAGCTATACATACCCCTTGTCTATTTAAATATAACCTTCATTTCAGGACCCCAAAGATGGACTTGGGGATCACTGCACTGCTTTTCTGTGTGAATAAGCACCTTCTTCCTATTTCATTGTTACTTGTCTGTTGAGTTGACCTGCTGAGGACAGGGAGCTGAGCTGGCTCGTTAGGACTGCCAGGGCCCAAGTTCTGACCTAAACAGCTCCAATTTTTACCTAAATATTATAAAAGGATTATATCAGAAAACTTTTTATTTTTTTAATGATCATGCTCGTATCATGCTCATATGCCCTCAGAAGACAAACAAAGACATCTCTGCCCTACAGGGAGCTGGAGTTACAGGAAGCTGTGCACCACCTGATATAGGTGCCAGGAACCAAAGTTCAGTCCTCTGGAAATACAAGTGCTCTTAACCACTGGGCCATCTCTCCAGTCCCTTGAAAACACATTCTTTTTTTCTTCTTCTTCTTTTTTTTTTCTTTTGAGACAGGATCTCCCTATAGCCCCAGCTGTCCTGGAGCTCACTCTGTAGACCAGGCTGGCCTTGAACTCAGAGAGATCCGCCTGCCTCAGGAGTGATAGGATTAAAGGCAAGCACCACCACGCCCAGCTTGAAAACAGTTCTTAGCCGCCATGTGGGTGCTGAGAATCGAACCCGGGTCCTCTGCAAGAGCAGTTGGAGCTCTTAACTGCTGAGCCATCTCTCCAGCCCCCCCAAAAAAACACATTCTTAAATGGCTTTTTGAAGACATCATTTCTCTCTTAAATGCAAAAATCTATTAATTTTTAAATAAGAACTTTTCACTTAAAAGAACTACAAATTAATTACCTACAAATATTATCTATTCCAAACATAACTACAATAATTTATAGTTTATTTTTTAAATTGTCTTAACAGTAGATAATGACTCCTATAGACCAAAATCTTTCCTTGTGTACTTGAAGAGAAAAATCATAAAATTTATGCATTATGCTAAAGGATAAAATGGACCATGACAAGAAACATCTGGCACTGCTTTGAAGCCTGGCATGAGGACTTTCTGTAGAGCAGGCAATGCTAAAAAGCATCCCTGGACTCAGAGTTTACTTCAATGACCTATGATAGAGAGATCAGACTGGGAAAAATTGGGGCCTCACATCTGGCAACTCATGGCAAAGTCTCCTACTTTAAGGCTCCAAACAAGTCTTTAAATTTTAGATGCGAGTGCTGAAGCTTCCATGTCACTTAAAGTAGCATTGTAGAATAAAAAACATGTCCACCATCTATAAATGTCTGCAGATTGTGCCTTGATAAAATACAAATTGCCTAACAGTAATTGACTCACTATAATGGTTTTAATTTCATATTCTATGAATCTATCTTTTATCATATGACTTTTCTGATTTTTTTAACCATTTAAGGAGTTTTCTTTGTGGGTTTGAGAGAACTTCTACTTGGGCAATCCTGTCAGCTTCAAATAGAGAAGATTCAGTCCTTCACCTTCGACCAGTGTCTTTGTCTTTTCTTGCTTTATTGGAGTGGCTAGTACTTTCACACTATGTTAATAAAAAAGAGCTTTTTATTGCATCCTTGCCTGTTTCCTTAGCTGGAGGGGAAGAAGTTCAGTCTTTTGCCAATGACGATAAGGTGAGCTGTGGGTTCTTAGATGCAATCTGTCAAATCCAGACATTTTCTTTGTTCTTTTGTTTTGTTGTGTTTTTTGTTTTTGAGACAAAGTCTTACTATATAGCCTTGGCTGGCCTGGAAGTTGCTATATAGACCAAGCTGGTCTTAAACTGACAGAGATCTGCATGCCTCTGCTTCCCAAGTGCTAAGATTAAAAGAGTGCACAATTACACCTGACCTGCTTTGTCTAGTCTTAATCTTATGTGTTTTTCATAGTGAATTGGATTTTGTCCAACATGGTTTCAGTCTCTAAAAGCATATTTCATCAGATTATTGATGTGATAGTTCACATTGATTGATATTGAATGGTGATCTAGATTAATATCCCTGGAATGAACCTTTCTTGGTCATGGTGTATAAAACTTATATTTTGGTACAGTATGTATTTAAGATATAAGAGATAGTGTCTTGATATATGTCTACATGGTAGAGTGACGATAACAAGTTGACATGTCTATCATCTCACACAGTTACCTGAAGAGGTGAAACCTTGCAAGGGGAAGTACAATACCCAGGGCAGGCTTTGGGGCTTGGCCTGGCCCCAACTGCTGTTCTCCCTCTGCTCCCCGAGTGGGGATCCAATGGGATCAACCAGCTTCCTGTTCCCACCACCAGGCTTCCCTTCCTGTTGCCATGTCTTCTCCATCATGATGGACCCTATCCCTCAGGAACCGTAAGTCAAAAATAAACCCTTCCTTCAAGTTGATTTTGTCAGGATATTTTATCACAGCAACAAAAAATAAATGAGTACACCTGAGCGTGTATCCAAAGGAAATTAAATCCATTTATTAAAGAGACACTTACCTCCATATTTACTGCAACGATATTCACAATAACCCAGAGATAAAAAAATTTACCTAACTTTCCATCCATCAATAGATGAACAGATAAAGAAAATGTATATTCACTCAAAATGGAATGTTATTCAGTCATAAAAAAGATGAAATCTTGTCATTTGCCACAGCAGGCATGATTCTAGAAGGCATTGTATTATGTGAAATAAGCTGGACACTGAAAGACAACAGATCTCACTCATGTGTGGACTCTAAACAAGTTCATCCTGAAGAAGCCAAGAGTGAAGAGAGGTTGCCAGAGGCCAGGAAGCTGAGGGGAAAGAAATGGGGGAAGACTAGTCAACAGGTACAGACACAGTTATATGGTAGTGAGCTGTCCTGCAGCACCCTGGCTCAGGAGGGGACTGGTAACAACAACATGCAGTGTGTTCAACTTCACTTCTTTTTTTTGCCAAATACAAGTAAAGTTAACATTAAGGATTGTATTTATAAACAGTATGCCTCCATGGCCCCATTGTTACAAAGACCCCCTCTGTCCTTTCCCTCCCCTTCCATCCTTCCTTCTGTGTCACTCAGTTCACTGCAGCCATGAACAGGACGTTGACAGGACAGCACTGGTGTCTAAGCCTGGGTAACAAGCTCTCTAATGAGTGTTTACTTTCTTTTCTGTAACTTCTTCTTGCAATTTTGCCTTAATTTCACAAAAAATGAGATTTTTTTTGTAATTTATTGCTTTTAAGAATGAAAACTGGGGATAGTTCTACAAGTAAGAGCACTTACTGCTCTTGCAGAGGCCCTTAGTCTAGTTTCCAGAACCAACATGGTAGCTTACAACCTCCTGTAACTCAAGTTCCAGATCCAATGCCCACTTCTGGGTTCCATAAGCATCTTCACATGTATGGTACATATAAATACACACACACACACACACACACACACACAAATACATCTTTTTTAAAAAAAGAAAGAAAAAATAAGCAAGAAAGCAAGAAAGCAAGAAAGCAAGAAAGCAAGAAAGCAAGAAAGCAAGAAAGCAAGAAAGCAAGAAAGCAAGAAAGCAAGAAAGCAAGAAAGAAAGAAAGAAAGAAAGAAAGAAAGAAAGAAAGAAAGAAAGAAAGAAAGAAAGAAGCGGGGCACTTGCTGTTCTTAAAGAGAATACAAACTCAGTTTCCAACACTCATGTCAGGCAACTCACAACTTCCTGTCACTCTAGCTCCAGGAGATCCAGTGCCCTCTTCTGGACTCTGTGGACATCTGCTCAAATGCATGTGCCCACATACAGATACACATATATACCCAACAAAAATAATAAAAATAGCCAGGCAGATCTCTGTGAGTTCAAAGCTAACCTGGTCTACAGAGTGAGTTCCAGGCCAGCTGGGGCTACAGGAGACCCTGTCTCAAAAAGACCAAATAAATAAATAAATAAATAAATAAATAAATAAATAAATAAATAAATTTTAAAAGAAAAGAAACAAAAATAATAAAGGGGAAAAGGAAAGAAAGGAAAGAGCAAAGGCACTTGTTAAACATAGGTCTCAACTTTCCACCAAAACACCTTGGGATATTTTCTATCGTGGCATTTAGTATTAATGAAACTTATTCCATGCAACAACTTTTATTGGGTTCCTGCAGTTAGGGAAATGCTTACCAAATAAAAAGATATGATTTCAATCTAGTTGTAAAAAAAAAATGTACACTCGAATTAGACCACTTCAAAGAACAAATTTTATTTTCACTTGAAGAAAATGGGTTCAGTCACAAAGTGCAGACAAGTGTCTATGCAGAACGTGAGGCAGGATAATGCCAGAAGGACTGGGTTGGTATTAAGTGTGTTAATAAGGACTCTGAATTTTGGTTTGGCTTTGCGAGCTGGCTGGCATTCATGCTAAAGCTCTTATCATGAGGTACATTTAATGGCCAGCTCTTTAAGGAACAAATACGGCAGCAGCAGGCATAAGACAACTCACAACAGTGTTTAGTAGTAGCATTTAAGCATTCTCATTAGTAAAAGTCAAATTATGCCATACATGGATTTGTTTTTATTCTTATTACTTAGTTATTTAAAAGTTTTAACCATAGAGGACTACAGACAACATTACATATTTATCTCTTAGAGATAATAATGTAGGCAAAGACATGCACATATTTAATTAATGATGAGCTAAAACACTGATTTCAAGAATTCATATGTAACAATTAGAAATATTTTCAAATTTCACGTTGGGGGTAGGAGGAGAGAGAGTGTCCTTTGCCACCAAAGTCTTTATTCTTTTGAGGAAGAACTACAGTAATCTCTGCAGTCGCTAGGGCTCTGGGGCCCTGCATTTCTATGGCTGCCATAATGTAATAGTTGAACGGATATGAAAAATCTAATCAATGTAAACAGTCGGAATTCACAGCCATTTGAATCCATGTCAACTCAATTTCCCCCTGGAACCATGGCATTTGAGCCCTGAGAGGCCCATCACTCAGCATTGATAGTTCTTAACTCTGGGCATGTGGAGGCCTTATATCACAAACCTAAAATGCCCAGGGGCTAGAAAAACACCTTTAGATGTAGCAGCCAGGTGGTCACTCTCAACATGTGGCCTCAGATGAGATGCGCAGCACAAATATCACAGGAAGCGTGCTGCAACACAAGCTTTCAGCTTCGCTCCTTCCCATCCATCTATGGGCCAAGGCTAGACAAGACACACACTCGGTGCTCCCGCCAGCTCCCCCACGAAACCTGAGGCCATTTCCAGGGAAAGGAAAGCAAGGTACTGTCTTGGCCTTCCCAGCTCATTCACAGGCAGGAGTTTAGGACTGTCTTTTACAAATCCTTCTTTTAGAGATGAGGATACCTAACACAGTATCTCTAAGAACAACTTGACAAAATAATTTATACCAAAAGGGAGTCCTCCCATCCACACTTCTTCCTGCAGCCTATTTGGCTGTCCTGGCTCCGACAGAAAGATAGAACATGAGAAATGCAGACATGCATAGCTGTTCAACAACACGCCCAGAGTCAGACATTTTCCCTTTTGTCAGCTCCCCGTGACCTAAGATGGAACCCTAGAAAATTAAAACATGGAAAATAGCACTTGCATATCCATTTATGCTTGCGAATATATCTATATTTTAATCTGATGGTTATTTCTGACCTTTAGTTCTGGCCTTGATCTTTTATCCATGCTGCGTTTAGAAAAATACCTCAAACCCAAGACTCTATTTGCTCCCTCCGTATCCATGAGGAAACAGTTCCTCTGTGTTCTGTGAGACCCAGGGCATTAACATCTGAGGATGCTTTTGTGTCCCTGCCTGACCCTGAGCTTACACATGGAAATTGATTTCTTTAGTTGCATCTCTGGAAAACAAAAAACAGCTTGCTTTCAGTCTTAAAAACACTTTCTCATACTCAAAGCTTGCTGGCTCTCACAATGTTGTCCAAAGCAACATTTGCTTAACAATGACTTCTTTCTAATAAGATGAAACTCCTTCTATTTCTTCTTGCTTGGACTTTTGCAGTTTCTAATTGGAGACTGTTTAACCAGAAACCACCCACAGTGTCCAAGTTTAACATTAAGACCTTGGTGTAGAACTCTAAAACTAAGCCCTTCCTCAAGGTCAGCAGGAAACCCATGGGACCTAGACAATACATCTTGTCTTCTCTGGCATGAGAGGAAGAACACCCCCAAGGGGTTACTGAACCTCAAGAATCTGCTCACACTTCCTGTGAGATGTAGAATCAGGCACAGGCAGAGAATTCTGGGGGCTCCAGTTAATAGGGCAGTGGGGCCCACCTAGGAGACCCAGCTGGTGCTGGAGGCGGACTCTGGATTTGGTATTTGGCTCATCTGGCAGGCACACCCCCACCTCAAAGTCATTGCATTTCAGAAGTAGCAACCCACACCCAACACATCACAAATGAGTTCTCAGAGGTATGGCACCCTCAGGCTGGTGGGTCTGACTTCCTACCAGAAGGTTTTCAGGTCAGCCATGCCCTGGCCTGCATTCGTACATTCTGCTTCTGGAAGATAATTGATTAGCCACCTGTGATTATAGAAACAATTTGCTCCTGAAGCCCGTATTTCTCATACTTTTGTTTAAAAAAAATAAGTCCTGAAAGAATAGCTAGGAAGAATCAGAAATCCAGAAAAAATGAGGAGGTGGGAGATGTGGGCAGAGGGTTTGGATAGCCCTCCACACTGACAGCATCAACACAGGTGCGAAAATGGGGCTAATGCCGAGTGAAGAGCAGGAGACAGCAATAGAAGGAAATGTGAGACGTGGCGAGTGAGAAAGGACCAGAACAATTCAAGAGACAAGGAACGGCACATCACCTGGACAAAATGTTCTCTCAGTTCCAGTGAGGCAGTCCACAAGTGTCTGCCGTTTGTTCAACCAGAAATCATCTACAAGACTGAGAGGAGGAACAGGGAGACTGCTTGGTCAGCAGTCTCATCCCAATCTCCCCCACCCCATCCCCAATCCCCAGAGAGTTCTCAGAATCCAGCCCTGCCCATCTGGAGATTCCCCAACAGGTCAGCAATGTGTTAAGCACTTCCTCCTCAGGATCCTGATCTACAGAATCCCCTTAGAAGCCCTAGGACTGGCACTGACTCCAGGCACTAGCATATTTCTTCCTTCCTGGGGCACATTGGCAGGTAGGTCACACACACGAATAACTGTATCCTTCAAGGCTGCCCTACCCTGATGCTGTATAGAAGGCGCTACCCACAATCTGGATCAACAGTCATTTCTCCTGTCACTCACTATGTATCTGGGCAGCTTCAGTGGTGGCACAAGATCACTCAAGTAGAAAAATAGCTTCACAGATCCATAGACATTAGAATGATGACACATGAATAAGCAGGTTTTAATAATCCATGTCTAGTTTGTAAAAGTCTGGTACCATGGTAGACACTGTCCCATAGAAATCTATAGAGCTCAAAGCTCAGCCTACTTATGGGTAATCACATTGCTCCTCATAGCCCATGCTACAGGGCTGGTGGAACCCAGATCCAACCCAGCTCTTTTCATTGTCCAGGTGTCTCTCTCACTGCTGAAAATCCAGAGCTGTACACTGTAATCTGAGATGTCTTGAAACCTGTTCTCCAGAAGAAAGACCAAGTTTTCAGCCCAAGGTAAAATCAAAAGCTCAAGCTATAGGATAGGTTCTCATAACAGCTTTCTCATCCTGATAGTCATAGCCAGTCCTCTACAGACAGGGAAAATCCAGCCAGAGTCATTTCCACACAACACACAGAGGTGGAAAGCTCACTCTCCTTCCCTCCCCCTCACTCACCCATGGGGCCCCACCTCTGTCACTGCACTGAGTTCAGCTCCCCAGAGCCCCAGCTGCTCATCAGGCAAGCAAGAAGGCCGATGGAGCCACCACGCAGCAGGTACCAAGTCCGTCAAGAAGCAAGCACCCAGGCCTGCTGCCGTTGCTGCACATCTCATCAGTACAGAGACAGGATGACCTCAGACACCCAGAGCAGCATCCAAGAATCCTGCCTCACCAAGAAGAACCAGAATAGAATCAGAGACACCACATGTGCAAGCACACAGCAGCGCGTCTTGACTAACATGTGATGACACACGACCCACAAGACGCTTCCCTTACTCTGAAGACATGGGCATCTTAAATGATTCTTAAGACTTGGAGCTGGAGAGATAGCCTAGCGGTTAAGAGCACCAACCACTCTTGCAGAGGACCCGGGTTTGATCCCCAGCACCCACATGGCGGCTCCAATTCCAGGAGAACTCCAGTTCCAGGGAAATCCGACACCCTCTTCTGACCTCCGTGGCATTGCACGACACGGGTGCACAAACTTGCATGCAGACAGTACATTCATACACATACAGAAATAAATAAAATTTTAAAAAAGAAACATTTAAAAAAAAAGAGAAAGAAAAATTAAAAATTAAAAAAAAATGAAAAAAAAATGATTCTTAAGACTCAACTTCTCCATTCCTAAAAGGGAAAAATGTTCAATTTTGATGTAAATTTAAACCAGAGAAAATTGCTTCTCAAGCCAACAAGCAATGATGAGATTTTTTTTGGCCACCTATTCTTCTTGTGTATCATTATAAACTAAGCAAGGTATATTAATTATGCACATGTAATGGTCATTTTTCAACAGTCGAGGATCTGGCATCCTTTCCTGGACAGCCACTCACAAACTGAAGACAGGACAAATATTTGCAAGCAGCGTAGATGGGAACTTAACATTTTAGACAGTCAAGTTTCCCCAGGAAATATATTCTCTGGTCCCCGTGCATGCATAGTTTATACACATGTATCTGACAAATTCTTTAAAGCCAAGAGTATGATGAAGTCACACTGTGGTCTTCAAGGGCTCCATATCCAAGCATAGAAGGAAGCAGGTGGCTAGGTGGACAGTCCTTTTCTGCCACAGGCATACTGACCTGGGCTTTTAGTCAGCAGAGTGAAATTATCACAGCCAGACCTCTGTGCACCTGAGAGCTAGTAAAGGCAGCAATCTGCCACGTTGTTATTTAAAGCTGAATCATAAGCAACTCCAGGCTTTGTATGATTCATGAACCCAACTACCAGCTCTCCTCTCCATTCTGACCCATCACGTCCGGGGAAGGAGGAATTGAACTGTAGAAAACATAAAGCAAGAATTTCTGGAGATGAAGGAAATTGAGACAAAAGGAGAAAAGTGCAAAAGATGGAGAAAGGGAGCTGAAAATCATTCGCCTCCCAGTGTGTGAAACAGAACTATTTAATTAAAAACAAAATAATTTCCCTAAAATATTCAGAAAGGGGCCCCCAGTCCCCCACACTACTGAGAACAATAGCATAGACTGAGAAGCCTTCTGATACCTCAGTAGAGTTTCAGACTGTAGTCAGTGGGAAACTGGAATTGGGGTGTGTGTGTGTGAGTGTGTGTAACAGCAAGCTTTCCACCTATTTTCATATTCCTGGGACTCATCTCTCTGCCTGAGAGTAAAGACCCATGAAATAGCTGCTGTCTTGTAGTACCACATCAGGAAATGGAGGAAGCATCAATTTCCTTTCAAACATCCTATAAAGCAGAGCCCTGCAGCCACCTCACTTGAAAGGCCCACTTGCTGCCCCTTCTGCCTGGATGCGAGAAGGTCCCTGGCTACACCTCAGAGGCCATCATATCTAGTGCAGGCTTGGAAAGTGCTTCCAAGTGTGGTAATCACTTGTCAGGAGAAGCCACCTTGGAAGAAGCCTAGCACATCTACCGGCTCTCCCTGCATCCTTCTGGGTGACTGATCTGCCCCAGGTCTCAGAACACTCCATTCAGTCTCTAGTCTTTTCAGGAAATACGCTATTGTCAGGCCATGAGCTGTTTTAGAAATACACTCCAGCTCAAGGCCCAGATAAACGGATTGGAATTAGAGCATGCAGGAAGCATGGTCGGTTTCCTGGTGACATGAAGCAGCTTGCGTCTAAGTCTGGCAAATCTGCTGTTTGCAGGTACAAGGTACCCCATCTCAGCTGTACCCCGTCCCAGCTGTACCCTGTCCCAGCTATACCCTGTCCCAGCTGAACCCCCTGGCCTTTTGATTACTGATCAGAAGGACTGATCCATAAAAAGACAAGTGTGGCCTTCCCCGTGGTATTTTTTAACACTTGCATCTTCAACCAAAAGAGAACAAGAGAATTACTACAGCCCAAGAAACCTTTTTTCCCTCCCACCGGTCCAGCTTTAACTGGGGCACCTGTGTGTACAGCGTGAACTCAGGCATGAAAAAGGTAACACCCACATTCGCAAGGCAGCAAGTTCCACAGATCACGAGGTATCTTTATCAAGATGAAATGTCTGCTCCGATATTTAGTAAAGTACAAAAACAAATTCCAGGCAAAGAACTTATAATGCTCTTTAAAATACCTACTTACACCTGTGTGCCCTCTCCTTCCACAGCTCTTTCCCATAATTCCAACAGTTTCCAAAGAATGTACTTGAGCAAATGTAAGCACTGTTCACTAGGGCAGAATCAAGGAGGGAGGGTGACAGGCCAGAAGTTAACACACTAAAGGATTATGTTAAATTTGGTTTTTAACCTCAATTTGATTATTCATAGAAAGTCTTGATTTGAGACAGACACAAAGTTCTTTTGTGTTAAAAAAAAAAGTCTTGTTTTTGTCACCTCCTAAAATATATGAGTCTTGAATCTAAACATTACACTTCCAAGATGGGACAATTTGATATTTTCATAGCATTTTCTTATGGAAAACATAAATAAATATGAATTGTTATGAAAACTAAACTTGAAATCCAAGTAGCAAGGATTTTTAACTCAAATTAACTTGACCTGTGGGAATAATATCTGGGGAAATGAGTACTAAACATTTGTTGGTACATATTTAATTAAAAATATGTTTGTATGAGACATAGTGTCCCTAGGCATAATCTCCCATAGTATGTAAATCAACGAATGGTCCCTAAATCAAATGTCTATCTTGATTTCTCTATGTGGTCTGGAGGTTACCCAAGTGGCTAACTAGTTCTGTCCAGTCTTCAGCCCCGTAGAAACTACTGGCCACGCCCTTTTCATTCACTTTTTCAAGCTCCTGCTTTCATAAGCCCCATGCTTTTCCAGCTGTATTCTTAGAGCTGCAGAAGTCTCTTTCTCAGAAACCCCCCTCCACAGCTGCCTCTATCTGGGCAGTGGTCCTCAGCACACTGCCTGGGCTCACTCAAAACTTCCCAGGTCAAGGGATGGCTTTGCAGTAGAGACACTGTT
The DNA here is from genome assembly GCA_009823505.1 of Rhizomys pruinosus. NCBI lineage: Eukaryota > Metazoa > Chordata > Mammalia > Rodentia > Spalacidae > Rhizomys > Rhizomys pruinosus. Next base: position 61,346 of record VZQC01009804.1, read on the forward strand.
GGCCTCCTGAGGTGAACTTCGTGGGCCTCATGTTCCCACGCACACGCAGCGTGCCCTCTGAGGCCCTGATCACTTTCTACAACTGAGGGCCATGGCCACTTGTATGAACAAGACTTCAAAAAGCCGCTTCCATTCAACAGAGAGGTACCTGTCCACAAAGGACCAGAGGAGCAAAATTCGTCACTCTGCATCTACAATTGTATTTCAAAGCATATAGCTTATATTTCCCTTTCTCTGTCTTCTGAAGAATGAAACATTTTCTAAATAAATTAGCTTTAAAATGGAAATTTCAAATATTCTTCACCATCTTGTGGAGCTGGTCTTTATTTACAGAGACCCGGCCATGCCTGTAGAATGCTATTGAACTTACACTCCTTAAGAGATATAAAAGCCACACAGCATTTCCTTTTGTTTCAGAACTATAATTTTTAAAATGAAATAAAATTGGAAACTAATCTTCAGTGGACCTAAATGCATCAAAGTACTTTAACAGCTGTGGGATGTAGTCGAAATCATATGAACTGTTGTTGGGAGAGCAAGCTATGCCTCTGCATGATACCCTTTGTGTCTTCTCTCTCGTCCACACGGGAGCTGATGGATGACAGGCAGCCCAGCACACCTTCACACGTGAGTACAGTTGGTTGATGGTGGGGTGTCTATTCTGCTCTTGTTTTCTTTAGTATCATTGAGTGGTGACTCATTGCGAATGTGGCACTTGAAGACTTGCTTATAGGCCTTCCTAAAGTTTTCCGAGAGAAAAGCGTATATGATGGGATTCACCGAGGAGTTGCTATATGCCAGGCAGTGGGCTGTGATCCTGAAGAAGAAGGAGGCTGGGGTCAGCGGGAAGGCTCCAAACTCAGCCCAGAGGTGGATGACATGATGAGGCAGCCAGGAAATGCCAAACACCACAACGACCACCAGGACGGTCTGCGCTGTCTGGAAGAGAGAAGTTGGGGAAGAGGATGATAGTCATGAAGGCACCAATTTCATAGAAGAATTAAGCTTCATAAAATTCATCCTAATATCATTCATATGTACTTTGATGGGATGGAACAGAAGTGCTAAAATTTACCTCACACCAACCCTTTTGCTCATAATTTCAAGACCTGTCTTACCTACCTAGCTACAATCGTGGCATATATAAAGTATTTGTGAATTGTGGGATGCATGCTCAGAGTCATGAGAATAGAAACATAAGTATTAATGACTTTTACTTAAATTAACAGAACTCTTCCACCACCTACGTGTGGTGATGCACTCAAGAGAGTTGGCAGGAAAATGGAGAGCTCCAAGCCAGCCTGCCCTATGTAACAAGACCTTTCTCAATGGAGCAAAACAACAGGAACAGCAAACCCTCTTCCAGTGTGCATACATGAAGTTTACTTTCCAGCCTGGAGCTCAGACAGACACAGGAACTTTGCTACAAGCAGTTATCCTAACAAACAAGTGAGAGGTGTTGGTTTCTCCTTGGTAAACACTGGTAAAGAAAAGACCTCAATGTTTGTGAAACTGACAATGTGATTCACTCACAGAGCTGCTCCAGGTAAACCAGCCCTATTGTTCACTGGCTTAACCTTGACCTTCCACCTTTGTGGCTCCTAAATCACAAAGTCAGAAACCTGAGGAAGAGTTTCTGTATCCCCACTGATTTCTATTGAGCAGATGGCAAGAGAAAATTGTCCCTGACTCATGAACTCAACACAAGCCAACATGTACTAACTATGTTGGACACATAAGTACTATACACATGGACAAGGCCTCCCAAGTGACCATGAGCTCAGATGGCAGGGCCTAAGCTTTAGAGGAGTTTCTTAAAAGAAACTGCAGACAGGATACATCCTACATGGAAAAAAAAGGACACTATTATTGCTTCTCATGAAAGGGGATCCTAATGCTCTAGAATGTGAAGCCTGGAAAATAATTTATGGTGCCAATTCCTCCAGGACTGATGCTCGGTAGAAAAAAAAAAAAAAAAAAAAAAAAAGAAGCAATGCAAGATGGCTAGATCTCAGGCAACTAACATCAGCAGGCTGGAGGGACAGGAGAGGAGAGCTAAACTTACTATCAGGAGATATCATGGATTTTTGTAAGATCCCAGGCCTGACAGCAAGTCTATCCATGATCTTTGAAAAGTGACATGACCTCCATGAGACTATTTCATCATTAGCAAAGGAGGTAAACCAACAAAATGACTCCCAGATTGTACCCAGACCATGTGAGCACTAAAACAGCTGAACTATTAAAAAACCCACAGGCAGGTGTTTCAGAGTGAAAGCTTACATATTAAATCTACTTACTGCATGGCCCACAGAGCAGACATAATTAGCTCATAGATATTAAGGGAGTGTTTGCTATCAATCCATTTGTCCATTAGTGTGTGAGAACTGCCATTCGCAGGTGATTTAATCAAACAATTTAGAAATGATTATACCCACAATAGAGAGCATATCCTCTTCTTTCTAAGCTGATCAAAAGTATCTCTGCAAAACCATCACCTCTTCAATATTCCATGTCATTGCTTCTTTTAGGAAATAGTTACTAAGTTTAAAGCTTAAGACAGCTATAGATCCCTGAAGCTTATTGATAAGAATCCTATTTTATTAAGATCCAAAACACAAATGGCAGTGTCCTCTGAATACAGGATATTTTTATGGCATATTTTTCTCTGAGTATTTGTGATTTATCTAAACTTCACCACTAAATTTTTGTAATCCTTCTGCTTTTTTCAAAAACAAGGATAAGAGTCTGTTTCTTTTACTTAGTCCACTGAAAGCTTGGAACAGGACTGGCCAGTAATTTATAACACAAACATTTGGAAAGAATACTAGATGTGCAGGGTGTGGCACATGCCTTTAACCTCAGCATTCGGGAGGCAGAGACAGGTGACTTTCTGTGAGATTGAGACCAGCCTGGTCCACATAGTGAATACTAGGCCAGCTTGGGCTACAGGGAGACTTTGTCTCCAAAAGACCAAAAAAAAAGAATACTAGGTGAATAATTATATAAACCATCATCTACCTAAGGCTGCTCCTAAGAGAGCTTAACAGAATGCTCCCGAGCACCATGGTGGTCTAGCTGGGACTCTGAGAAGCTACTGTCTCCTGCATATCACATTAAGCACCTAAGTCCCTTGGAGTTAATGCCTTAGCTGACTCACATGTCAGCGTCATGCACACAAGCCCTGGGTCTTGGTCCTCAACTTTGAGTTCTCTCCAATTCAGCCACAGGGGCATAAAGAGTTAGATAGTCCCCTGTGTATGGCTGGAAGAGTAGACATGTTTGTTTGTTTATGTGTTTGTTTCCTCTCTTTTTCTCTCAAAATAAATGCTGGTAGAGCTAAGAAGCACAGAGGTTGGCAGGAGACCTTCTGCTCTGGTAAGAAACTGCCCATCTTGATACATGATTGCTTCTCCAGTATCAAACTCAGAAAGCAATACATCTAAAATCCATTATCTCAAAATTAAAGACCTGTTCAAGATAATACATGTGCTCTAATCTCAACTCCAGGATTTTGTTAAGTCAATAAGCCTGTCATCACCCCAGAGTAAATTTGTTTTCTCTTTTAAGTCAGATTTCTCATCCCTGTCTCCATGGCTGATTCAGTGATCAGTGGTTTGGGGATTGTTACCTTTGAGTCTACCTTTAATAAGCTCAAGAGCCACAATAAGAGTGAAGCCATTTCATTCACCTTAAAGGCAATCAAAGACGTTTTACTTAATATTGATATCTCCCAAGGCAGAGGCATTCTAACTGTACAGACTGAGCAAGTAAGTTGGCTTTGCGGTTTCCTTCTGAAATACCAGAATGCAACATAGAGTCCTCTGTATGAAAAGTGTCACAGTGTAACACAGAAACTCCCTTGTATGAAAAATGTCAGAATGTACCACCGGCTCCTGCATGAAAATGGGAATTTATTATTATCATTATTATTATTATTATTATTATTATTATTATTTGTATGAATGTGTTGACTTCATGTGTATAACTGCACCCCTGTTGTGCAATGCCTGTGGAGATCAGAGGAGGGGATTGGATCCCCTGTAACTGGAGTCATGGACAGTTGTTAGCTGTCATGTAGGTGCTGGAAATTGAAGCTGGGTCCTCTGCAAGAGCGGCCAGTGCTATAAACCACTGAGCCATCTGTCCAGCCCCAAGTTTTTCTTTTAATTTTCATTCCTAACATAGCTTCCCTATTTCTTTTTTAAATATTTTATTATTTTTTATGTGTATGAGTGTATTGCCTGCATATGTGTTAAGTGCATCCATGTCATGCATCCCCAAGGTCAGAAGAGGGCATCAGATCCCCTGGAACTGGAGCTATGGATAGATGTTACCCACCATGTGGATGCTGGGTATTGAATCTGGGTCCTTTGCAAGAGCAGCCAGTGCTCCTAACTGCTGAGCCATCCTCCAGCCCCAGTTTCCCTATCTCTTACAGGACAAGTTGTCTCTTCCAGAGATAGTGCCATATTCGGGTACATACTACTGACATCATTCATCGATTTAGAGCACAGAATTTCAATATTACCTTTGACAGACAAGAGTTCTTAAAGTTAAGCAGTAACTCTGTACTAAGTCTCATCACACTTGAGATGCAGCCTTTTATTAGCATGGTTTCTCTTTGTGCCTTATGCTGAACATGTCTGAAAAGTAGCAGTCTCCTTTGGATTATGAAATGTTCTTTTCAAGGAATCTGAGACAGCTGTCTTTTCTTCAAAGAGCCTCACTTACAATGTGGCTAATGGAACTTAGCTGGGAAGCAAAGTGTGAGTACTGAGACTGATGAAAAGCCCCGCATAAGTTGCATAAATGACAGCCAGAAAGCTAGCTGGATGACTTCAAGTTAGGGAAGCAGAAAGCAAAAGCATCTGTGGAAAAAGCCCAGAGGTTGGTAGGACATCAATGGGCCTTTGATCAGGTTTCCTCTGGAACACCCTCCAGCGTGCTGCCCCTCCCATCCCGCAGAAGGCTCTTGCCTCATTCCAGAAGCATTTCTTCCTATCTGATAGTGCTTAAGCAAAATGTTCAATCAGTTATAGGACTTTTTACAATTATTTCTGAAAAGAAATCATACCTTCTTCCTGCATTTTCTTCCCTATATGAAGAATTAGTGTTTACCATGGAGAGTTGAACTTGTACTTCAGAAGGACAAACTTTACTCAGAAAGCCCTGCATGGGAAATGTGAAGAGCTGCACCCCACAAATTCATATTGAAACCTGTTCACCAAGATGATGGTATTGGGAGGCGGGGTCATTGTAAGTAGAGCCCTGAGGAGTGGGATTGCTGCCCTTGTGAAGGAGCCCAGAGTCTTCTGGCATTTGATTCCAACCTCCAGAACAGAGGGAGACAAATTTTGTTGCTTGTAAGTTAGCCATTATGTGATATTTTTGTTACCATAACCTGAACACAAATACAACATACAGAAAGAAAACTCTGCTTAGCCACTGAGAAGGCCTGTGAATAAATGGTGTTGAATGAGCGCACACTATCAGACTCTCTTTCCATAAGTCTATTCTCCACTAACATCTTAGACCACATCACTCTACTGCTGTGTCTGAAGATACAATGCCTCCCTCCCCCTCGCTCAAGTGTTTGAATCCTTGGTCTGCAGCTGAGGGTGGGCCTTGCAGTAGAGCCTAGCTATAGGAAGTGGGTCACTGAGAGGCAAACTGGGGTTTCCCAGGCAAAGCCCATTTCCTGTCCCTCTCTGCTTTCTGAAAGAGGACACGGTATGACCAGCAACCTCATGATTCTGCCACCGTGATGGACTATGTCCTCTTGAACCATTGAACCACGTGCCAAAATAAACTCTCCCTCCCTTGTTTCTTGTCAGGTATTTGGTTACAATAACACAAAGAGTAATACAAATACTATCTAGATGTTAATCCTCACTAGAATCCTCCTATAGCCGTCGTACACCAAGCACTAAGCATCTGGGCCCTGATGAGCTGTGCTGAGACCTGGGAAGGGTCCTATAGATCCTCTAGGATGAGACCCTGTAACAGTGCTGCTCTCTGCCTGGTTAGCTCTTTCCTTCCTCAATCTCTCTTCTCCTCCCCCTCCCCTCTACTTCTCACCTCCCGGCCTCCAGTCCCTCTTGCTTCCTCTCTTCTTTGCACCTCTTTCCTGTCGCTTTCTTAGGCACACATATCCCACCACAGTACGTATTTGTTCTGTGCAAACAAAAAGGCAATTAGATCTATCAGAAGAGATCTGACATCTGTTCAGTGGCTGTGAAGAGTTACAGTCTCTGAGAAGAGAGTAGAAAAAAAATGTCCTTTTTCAAATGCTCAAATTTTCTTCCTCGGGGGGGTGAGAATGAACACAGGGTAATGTTATATAAATCTGGATTCATTTCACACATATACATGTTTACAAAGTGGTTGTTTGGTTTTTGTTATAAAATAAAAATAGAAGCTTTCCTAATCATTTCTTATAAAGTCTTCCATCTTTATTTTAAGCACTTGGTTCTTCTCTGGGGCCCTTTCAGTTTCTCTTCAATATCTCTGTAAGTAGAGATAAAAATCTGCCACAGACAAAAATTAGATCCAGCAAGTGTTGAAAAATAAATAAATTGAAGGATTAGAAAAATGGCTCAGGGGTTAATATCACTGGCTGCCCTTACAGAGAACTCATGTTTGGTTCCCAGCACCCACACAGCTGCTAACAACTACCTATAACTTCAGTTTCAGGGGATTCAATATCCTTTTCTAGCCTCTAAGGGCATTGCATGCGTGCAGGTAAAACACTCATAAATAAATAAATAAATATTCTTCTTTTCACTAATAATAGAATCAGGTTTATTTTGTTTTCTTTGCACTGGTAGGGATTGAATCTGAGACCCCATGAAAGGGAGGCACAGACTGAACCACTCAACTCCATCGCTAGCCCATTTTCATTCACTTTGTACTTTTTTTTTAATTTTTTTTTTATTAATTTTATTTATTTCTGTATGTGTATGAATGTGCTGTCTGCATGCAAGTCTGTGCACCCGTGTCGTGCAACGCCGCGGAGTTCAGAAGAGGGTCTCAGATTCCCCTGGAACTGGAGTTCTCCTGGAATTGGAGCTTCAGACAGTTCTCAGCCGCCATGTGGGTGCTGGGGATCGAACCTGGGTCCTCTGTAAGAGCGGTCGGCGCTCTTAACCGCTAGGCCATCTCTCCAGCCCCCACTTTGTACTTTTTTGAGACAAGGAGGGTCTTGCTAAAGTACTCAGGCTTGCTTCAACTATGCTATAGCCCCAGCAGACCTTGAACTTGGGATTCTCCTGCCTCAGCCTCCCAAGCAGCTGGGATTGCTGGCCTGGGCCACCAGGCCTAACTAAAATCGTTTGAATCAGTAATAAATATTTAGCATAGCTGGGTGGCATCTTCTTCATCGTTGAACCTCTTCCCTGAAGGCTATGTGTGTGTGCGTGTGTGCATGCATGTGTGCGTGTGTGTGCATGTGTGTGTGTGTGTGAGTGTGTACGAATGTCCAGATGTGTGTGCAAGTAGCATGCATGTGGAAGCCAGAAGACAATCTCAGGAGCAGTCCACCCTGTTTTTCTTTTTAGGCGGGCATTCTCACTAGCCCGTAGGTTACTAATTCGGTCAGGGAGCTGGCCAGCAAGCCACAGGGATCTATACCTGACCCTGCCTCCCCAGAGTCCATTTTTTAAAATATGAATTCTGGGGATCGACCCCAGTTTTTCATGTATATATGCCAAGCACTTACTGGCTGAGTCTCCCCTCTGGCCCCTCTGAAGGATGTTAATCTGCAAACATCCTGTTGAACACCTTTGGACAGCCATTGATGGTCTTTGTCACTATGACGCTGGCTCCTAAAGGAAGCCAGTTCCCCTTAGAATGCCAAAGCTCAGCTTACTTCTGCATAAAACATACACTCTGTGAACAGCTTTCTAGGGAGAAATTATACAATCCTAATTTTCTTGGAGGTAAGAAGTGCAGCTTAGGGAAAAATCTAATAGATCAGTAGAATCTAAAAATAAAGCATAAAGCTGTATCATTGGAAGCAGAGGAAGAGAATAGAGATATTCAGAGTTTATTCCAGTCATGAGGCTCAGACTTCATTAGCTCTTATAAAGAACCCTACAAGCTGAAACTAGACCATCTAATAACTGCTGGGGCAGGAGGCAGGCCCGGGGAGTGAGGCAGTCTTACTATGCTGCACTTTGTATTCTTAGGCATTGGTCAAAAACTAGAGGATGGTATCCCAAATGCAAGTTATTTGGTGCTGCCAAGAGGGAAAATAAAGGTCTCCTTGGGAGACAAAGGCAAGAGGATCACTGTAAACTGGAAGCCACTCTGTTCTACAAGGCAAATTCCAGGCCAGTTAGAGCTATGCAGCAAGACCTTGTCTATCAACTCTGGGCAGAAAAAAAGTGGTTCTCTCCACATTGTTATGGATAAACAGAGAAATCAGGACACACTGTTCTCCAGTTGAAAATTTTGGAGTAAATACAATTACCTGAATTATTCTTTCCATAAATTATATACATATATAATTGATTAGAATAAGTACTTAAGGAAAAACAAAGTATTTTAAGATACACTTGGTCATTCGTGGGAGTTAAAATACCTGGTTATTCTCTTAATCAGATTGTATAATAATATCATTACACTGTCTAAATCCAGAAAACATATATAATTCATCTGAGTAAGAGATAAATTAATCCTGGTATATAAAACAGTTTTTCCTTAACATGTAAAACTCAATGAATCTCAACGTTAGAAGCTTTAATATCACTCAGAAGCAGCAGCTAAATCAGGATTCTGTAGATAAGAAAGATAATCAAGGGCTGATGGGTGACAGCAATTTTCCATTTTGTCTCCACTGATCCAAAGTCAAAGTAAGGCTAGAGAAGAAACAAGGGTCGTGACATTGTTCTTGGAGCCAAAGACAGAAAGATAGCAATGCTCTCTTCAGTGTGAATCAAGTCAGACCATTTGGAATCACTCCTGGCGTGCTAAACACTAAATAAGCTATATGCTCAGTGCCCCTGTCCTCACCAGAGATCTAACCCCAACCTCCTAATGACACAAAGTCTGTCCTGTCTTGCCTCCCCAACCTGCCTCGAAGTTTGCTTGCCATATGTGTTTACCTGCCAAGCCCTCCCTGACTAGACTTCTGCTCCACCCTGCCCATTAGCAGTTAAGGATTCCTGAAAACATTTATCTCAAGTAGCTGATTTTCCAGTCTGTAAGTGGATATAACGATAACATAAAACACAAACAAGATAAGCCTCAAAAGTGACAGGCACCGTGTCCAGCTGGGAGTATTACCTTTTTCTTGGATGCCTCTGACTTCTTTGACATGTTCTTCAGCTTTTTATGCAGGTGACTAAGGACCTGCAAAGCACAAATCAATGAAACAGGGTTACCTCATGTCTTACTTAACACCTATTTTTTTTTATTTATTTACTGACAATCACTGAGCATTCTGACATGGTAATATCATTGCTTCTAAAATAATTAAAATAGAAATGAATCTTAGATAGAGCAGCCATGAGTCTAAACGATGGAATGAGTGTCCCTGGAAGACAGACCATACCCAGATACATTTTGAAGTCATAGAGAATTCAGGAAGGCTCAGAACTGAGATTTCTTGCAGTAATAGCCATCCACACCCACACTCAGGGCTTACTCATCCAAGCTATGGGTCTATTTTCTGCCTCGGTTCTCTCTAAGATTCTACATGGCCCAAATCACAGAATCCTGAGACATAACGTCAGCTCAGAGGCACACTGAAACCTGAAGGCCTAGGCTGTGTGAGTTCACCATCCAGTGGAATAAACAGGGAACAAGAGAGTAGAACCCAACCAGACAATTGTTTGGTTAGGCTGTGGAGTCATGCTGACCTCTGCAAGGGATCCTGACGCTCTCTTTATGAGCCCTGTCCATTGCAAATTTCTTACATCAAAGCACTACCTAGCAAGCCGCCTTTCATTTGTTATTCAAACCCTACTACTACACAGGTTGTAGAAAACTCACCCTTTGGAAATACAATCTCCTCAGTCACAGAAAGACCATTTTGCAGGTTTTACACTTAGTATTTCTGTCAGGGAAACATGCTAGCTTTAATAAATTGAGAAGTCTTTCTGTCTTCTCTTGCCAATGTCATATTTAAGAGAAATCGTGTGACATATTTTGTTATATATATATATTCATATATATATTTATATATATATATATGAATCTCTGATCTGAGCTTGATCTGCAGTGCCTACTTTGCAGGCAAATCCTAGGCTGACTTTTCTGTTCTGATGGAGAACCTGGAGTAAATGGCAAGTCCTTGGAAATGACTCTCAGGAAGTAGATACACATGCCAGTCACTTGTCTGCTTCCCTCTAGCCCCACAGCATAGAATAATTAAATGAAACTGGCTTTCCTGCAAAAGCCTGCTCTGTTCAGCTAGAAGCAGCCCTTCTGGGACAATCAGTCATGTCCTAATTGAGAAACCTCCAGCCTTCCCTACCCTAGCAGCCAAAGCAGCCATCCTGCAGTCATTGTCAGGGTGTGAATTTCTGTCTTCAGATTCTCTGACCTACTGAGACACTTCTCACCACCTGAAAACGCTTCAGTGTCTCACAGCCACCGGTCAAGTCTTCACTTGCTATGGGAGCATGTGATAACTTGCTGATACACTGACAGTGAGCTGCTGTTCTGCCAACAGAAAGTCAATGTCAAGTGAGGTCAGAGAAGCAGCTTTCCACAGCGGCAAAGAGAAAATGCTTTCGAGAGAAAGGAGAAGGACAATTGGTACCTGCTGTGGGAAGATCCGGTTTGAATTAGGGGCTAGTTCTCAGCTAGCACCCCTCAGGTTACCATGTGGGAGTCATGGGATTCCTCTGACCCTGCCCCAAGAGGGAGCAAGCAACATGGCCCAGGCACATGATGCTAGGCAGAGCAGCAGTATACCGTGGCACGTAACTGGGGGGGGTCTGTGATTGGCTCTGGGAGCTGACATCATTTTGCTTATAAAAGAGAGTTGCAGCAGGCAATAAAGCAAATTCTCCATACCATCATTACACAGAATTCCCGGCCATTATTTCTGCAAGCATAAAGGCCAAGGCAGGCCCAGATTTTGAGTGTTGTGGCCAGTGGGTTGGAAGGCGGTCCATCAGACCACCAACCTGGCAATCTGGTGTGGGGCTGGATGAAGACCAATCAGGTCACCAGCTGTGAAGTGAATTGTGAGTAGGCATAGGCTGAAGATAGGCCATCATCCATCAGCCTGAAATTCCTGTCCACAGACCAGCAGTCTTTGGGCAGGTGGGAAATCACGGCCAAGACAGGAAATGTTCTGTTTTCCCAGGCTAAGGACCTGAGTTGGAAGGACCTCTCAGGTCCGGTTACAAAAGTAACCAATGGACCTCTGCGCAGAGGGGTCAGTTCCCTACAGTGACCGCAGGCAGGCACTGTGCTCCCCTTCCCTTAGCAGGACTGCGCTGCACTTGTTCATAGTAAGAGAAGCTCCCACACCTGCTGAGAGAGACAGGGCTGACCACCTGGCTCCCAGCCCGGCAGACCCTAAGACTACAGGTCACTGATGACAAAGGACACAGGAACCACCAGAGAGGACACACCACCACATCAAATCAGAGAGGGACACCTGAATGGGTGGCCAGCTTCTTGATGCTGCTTCAGATCTGCACACAGTCAAGCCAACAAAGCAGGGCCTCAGCTTAGCAACTTCAAAGCACCTAAGAGCTCAGCACACTGAATGCTGCTGAACGGTCAATGCTACTGAATGGTCACTGGAGACAATTTTCAAGTGTGCCTTCCATAGCTCTGTTTCTCTTCTACAGTTCATACTACGAGCATAAGGTCTTGCCTTAAGGAATAGAGTGGAGGTATCAGGATCAGTTATGATTTCATTTCTCTCTTTTTTATAAGCTGGGCATAGTGGCAAATGCCTTTATTGGCTTTTTTATTTATTTCTATTTTATGTGTATGAATGTATTGCCTACATGTACACAATGGCCTTGGAGGACAGAGAGGGTGTTGGATCCCCTGGAACTAGAGTTATGAGATAGATGTTAGCTGCCATGTGGGTGCTAGGATTCAAACCCAGGTCCTCTGCAAGAACAGCTAGTGCTCTGAACCACTGAGCCATCTCCCTGGCCCCATGATTTCATCTCTTGAGGATGATGGTGGTGACACAGTGGTATTTCTTGCCCATTCTATACTCTGTGGAGAGAAAGAGAGGGAGAGACACCTGTTCTAACTGGAGCCACTGCCATGCTGTGGATGTGGAGGGGCAGGGTGGGGTGGGCATAATAAGGGGTGTCCTCACATCAGACCCAGGAAGACTCCAAGTGGGAGTTCATACTGAGGGAAGAGTGAAGGGCAGTAGCCCTACACTACAGAGGGGAGTAATCTTCAAGGAGCACTGGGCCTGGGCCAGCCACTTAAGTACATTCTCTTGCCCAGTGTTTTCTCAAGGACTGTCAGGTACAGAGAACTGCTTCAGTCAACATGAGGGCATTGCTGGAATGCCGTTCACTCATTAAGTGGTTTTTTTTTTGTGTGTGTGTGTGTGTGTGTGTGTGTGTTTTGTGTTTTTCGAGACAGGGTCCCCCTGTAGCCCCAGCTGTCCTAAAACTCACTCTGTAGACCACACTGGTTTTTTTAAAAAGAAAAAACCTCAAATATGCTGTAACCTCAAGTGCCTTTTTGGCCACCTGTGATTCATCACACTGACCATCAGCCCTGATCCTTGAACAGACAGAACCAGGCCTGAACCTAATACTGCAGTATCAAAATCCTTAACTACACAGCATATACTTAGTGCCTGACACAACAACCAACTCCAGGTAACTTTAGTTCCAGTTGTCCAGGGCCTAGAATGGATCACAGATATTACCACTGACACAGAAATTCCTTAGAAGCAAACTGTTTTCTGGATGGGAAAGTATTCAAATGACCATTTATTCCCTGCTTTTAAAAGCTTTTCTTATACTTCACGTTCTATAGACTCTGAAAAGTGTACTTTCTCATTTCCACAAAGATTGAAGGATGGAGGGGGTGGGGCATGGAAGACTATGGGAGAAATGAAGGAAATACATGTTCCAGCTCCAAACCAAGAACTGGGAATTTCAGAGCCCAGTATTTTAAAAATGGCTCTAGTTCCCAAGCCTCCTGTCCTCCAGACCACCATCAATTGTCATCTCCTGAAATTCTTCCTGAACCATTTACCAGCTTCACCACCCAGTCAGTTGCCACGTGCCTCTGAAAGTCTTTTCCTTCTTAATGAAACAGAGGCACATAGCCTACCCAGGGACCCACTAAACAAGTTAACCGAGATGTGCACACATCCCACAACTCACTGTGCACAGCAACCTTTGCTTCATATTTACAAATGGTCAAATGAACAAACCAGTCACTTCCATATAGATAGGTGCTTGCTGTTGCATTTCCACACAGGCATCTTTTGCTACAGCCTATCTTTCAGGTAATAACGAGAAATATTGCCATTCAAAACAGACATAATATACACTAATGGTATACATCTGGGGAAGGTGGCTTCCTTTAAATATTCTTTTTTGCTGGAGAAAAAGTGCCTTATATGAACTGAATATAACAAATCACTGTCTTTCTAGTACAGGAAGCTGTTTATGGTTTCACAGTCACCGCTTTGTCAGAAATGTACTGGGACAGGGGAAGTTGGGTGGAAACTTCAGAATCTGCCCTTCAGGGGTTTCTTCGGGTGATGGTACCAGGAAAGGAAAGTGGTTACCCCCAAGGAACACCATCATCATATGACCATTAAACATACAGCAATCAAACATCAACCAGTTATGCCATAGGAACTTAAGACTTTTTGATCAATACAAACCCCCAGCACTGTGTGATTCCTGAAGGAATGTGGGCCACGTGCCCTTCTGGATGGATACTTGAAGACAAGATAGGAACAACAGTTAGGTAAGGCAACTCAGCCAGCTGTGCATGCTTGCTGCCCCTCTCCAGAGTGAGAGTTGGCTCTCCACTTGAGTCCCTAACACTGTCTACACAACTTTGGGGGAAGGGGGACTGCACCTGTCCTTACACCCACTGTCCCCTGGGGACTCTCATCATGTTTCTGCAAAGAAATAGCATTTCCTTTTGGGTTTTAGGAAGCTCAACGAAAATCCGAAGCACTGGCTATATAAACAGGAACTTCACAATGTAGACTCCTGGCCAAGCCTGAGCACACCGGGACCTATCCAAGGAAAAGTAGCAAGGCGGCCTGCCAGCACCCATACTAGCAAATCTCAAGCTGAAAGCGCCGGTTTCCTGTGTCTCCTGAGGTTCTCGGTGGCTTCCTCTGCCCTGCTGATATTTTCTAGGAGCTTACAGGTCTGAGTTTAGCTACCGAAATCGAGCCGGTTCTAACGTCTGAGCACCAGATCTGGGCCACACAACTGCCACTGGGCACGGCGAGGCCCTCACTGCTGCAGTGCCCAGCAAAGGATCAGAGACGAAGACTGCACTACCTAACTCATGTCCACATGAACAGCAAACTTTCCCCAGCATAGCTCAAACTCCAAGTTAACTTTCTTAACAAGTGTGCAGGAGCAAGCAGAGGCTAGGGCAAAGTGGAATGGAGAGGACAGAGAACACAGGGGCAGGAGTTCCGGGCTCAAGGCTCTTTCGGACCAGGGCGGTCCCCACTCACCTTGAAGTAGCAGAAGCAAATGAGCAGCAGTGGCAGCAGGTAGCCGAAGACGAAGGTACACACCACATAAGCCTTCTTGTGGAGCTGGTTGGGCCACTGCTCCCAGCAGAAGGTCTGGTTGCTGGCGTCCCGATGGAAGAGGCGCTGGTGGTAGGCCACCGGCGAGGCCATGGCGATGGACAGCGCCCAGATGAAGCCCACGCCCAGCAGCGCGTTGCGGGACACCCTGAGGGAGGAGGAGCGCCGCGAGTGCACTATGGCCACGTAACGGTCCACGGACATCGCGGCCAGGGTGAAGATGCTGACCAGCATGGACACGGTGAAGAAGTAGTGGATGAACTTGCAGATGAAGGCGCCCAGCACCCAGGTGGGCAGCACATACACGGTGGCCTGGAAGGGGATGCAGAAGAGCAGGTAGGTCAGGTCTGCGATGCTTAGGTTGAGAATGAACAAGTTGGTGGTGCTGCGTGGCTTGCCGGGCTTGCTGCGCGCCAGCACCGTGATCACCAGGCTGTTGCCCAGCACTCCCAGAACGAAGATCAGGCCGAAAACCACCAGCGTGATGAAGTTCTCCACGCCGATGCCGAAGAGTGGCATGGACTCCAGGGAGGGAGGCTCTGGGTCGCTCGCGTTCCCTTCGCTGAGGTTCAGGGTCGCCAATTCCATCTCTTACTGGGGCCCCCCCGGGGCGCTGTCCCGCGATGCGCGCTGCGGAGGGGAGCGCAGGCTCTGGGAGGCACCTGTAACTGAGGGTGGCTGGGGCCTCAGTCCAGAGCGGGCGTCTCCGACCCGAGCCTGCTGCGCTGGGGCTGTGCCTGGTAGCTCTGTGTGGGGCCCGGCTAAGGAGGAGGCGGGGGCTGCACGGCAGGAGGTGAGCCTTTTCCTGCGGGGGTGGCGGTCTCCAGAGCACAGAGGTCTCAGTCTGGGCGACTCCTACTGCCACGCGGACGCCCAGCCGGGGAGGCGGGACTCGCCGGCTGCAGCCCGCAGGTGCAGAGCCCTCTCTGTGTCTATCAGGCTCCCGTCCCCCGCTGGCCCGGCTCTCTGCTCCCGGAGTCGCTCGGGGTCGCACCTGTTGCTTGGAGCCGCTGCTTTCAGTCGCGCTTCGCAGAGCTCAGCAAAGCACTCCTGGGAAGCTGGAGAGGGTCGCCTTGCTTCCCGCGCGCTGGGAGCCTCCGCCCCTCCGCGCCGGCGCCGCCGCTTCTCCCGGGTCTTCTGCCAGGCTCGCGCTCTCAGGCTCTTCTCTTGCTAGGCTGAGTTTCTGCTACACGCGAGAGACCGTGAGAATGCAGCCGCTTCCAGCCTGTGTCTCCTGCGTCCTGGCAGGAAAAAAGAAATCACAGGTTCTTTCGGAGCTCCGGATCCCCCAAAGAGATGGGTGAACGAACGCCCACGTCCTTGTTGGAACCCAGGCGCCGCTCTGCCAGGTGCGGTCCGCCTGGTCCTGCGAGGGCAGAGGCTGGTGCTGGGGGAGAAGCTGCGCGCGCTCCGGTGCGCGCCTGGCGGAGGAGACAGTCTTGCGCAGCCCTCCCGCCAGTTGGCACCTTTTCACCCCTGGCAAGACCAATTTCTAACCCAGGAATAAATTCCACAAAAGTCAAAGTTGGCAGTGCTACTGGGAGTTTTGTGACATTCTGTGCCTAATCCTCAGCCTCACCCAGTCACAAGCTAGCGGAGGGAGAATCAAGTACGAGAACCGCTGCAGTTTTCCTTTAGGACGCTGTGGTGTCTTGCGCACAGGGTTCACCTCGGTAGTCAATCATTTCCACTGGGCATTACACATCTGACTGACATAAATAAAAGCACTGACGAGTGAATTGATCGTAAAGTGCCATTTGAATGTATTTAACGTCCATGCTGCTGAAACTCGTACACTCAAACTAAAATTTGAGCTGTTTATGTGCACTGCTGGTGGAAAACATTACCCAAGGAGACACCTGACGCTGCATGTTAGCAAGTTGGTAGGGCTTATATCTCCATCGCTTTTAAAAAAGACCAGCATCTCTTCCTGGATTCCTTCTGGGGAAATTGTGACCTAATTTATAACATCTATATAAAGCTCCACAGTGCTTCTAAAAAAAAAAAAAAAAGACCAGCATCCTCCAGTATGTGAGTGACTGTGACTGCTGGATGCAAAGCCACGGGGATGAGGGAGGCTTTTCTGGTGGGACAGCTGTGCCCGGGAGATGGACATGAGTGCAGAAGGGATCAGCACTTCACTGAGACATAATCAATGGTGAGACAGCAGCTTTGCCAGGGGGAAGGGGAGCAAGCCCCCCCCCTTCCTTTCTCTCCCTTCCCCCATCCCTGCACCCTCATTGCCAGGGACATGTCGCTGATATCCATTGGTTTGCTGTAGTGACGGTTCCACTTAATGCAAGGAAGACCCTTGCAAGATTTTATATTCATGGACATTTTGGCAGCTGCCAGAAATGCCAGTACTTACTTATCTAAGAATTGCAATGGCATCCTCATCTGCTCTAGCAGGATGCTCCCTGTTATCCATTGTCTGGTTTGTGAGCTTGCCTGTCTTCCTCCCATGGCCAGTGTCCTAGACCTTCCTAGTGGTCTGTTCTGCTGGACAGCTCTGCCACATACAAAGACATGTGTAATATGACTTGAGGGAGTGGTTGGTTTGGGGGTTTCTATTATGCTTTGTTGGAGAGACAGAGATGGAAAGACAGAGGCAGGTGTGTGTGTGCATGATACTAGGGGTAGAATTTAGGGCCCTGGGCAAACACTCTACCAGTGATCAATATTCCCCAGCAATAAATAAAGTTATAAAGATTTCATTTTGGGTTTTGTTCTCGTACATATGAGCTGTTTATTACATTTTATTTATTATTATTGTGCGTGTGTACGTGATTGCTGACAAGGCCACTGTGTCCATGTGGAGATCAGGGGGCAACTTCCAGGAGTTCCCTCCTTCCACAGTGGGTTCTAGGGAATCAAACCCATCAGACTTGGGTAGAAAGCACGTTTAGCCTATGAGTCATCTCCCCAGTCTTCTGTGAACTATTTTTTATATGGAAATCATGTAATTAAATTATATCATACCCATGAAACCATTATCTAGCTTAAATATTTAATAAAAACTTATTGACAGTCTTGAAATGATTTTACGTGCTTGCCAAATCACCACCTCTACCCCCAGTGACCATTTCCATATAACCTAAAAGCATGGTCTATTGTTTATTTCTACACGTTATATGCATATGTCCTTAAATGGCACACTGTGCGGGTTGGGAGATTAGGGGCTCTGTTTTTGCCTTAATATCATATGGTACAGTTAGCATTGTGATTCAGGCTTTGACTCGGTTTGCCTTTAGCAGAAGATTCATCCATCCTTGCTTTAGACACACCCGGATTCCCCTTGGCTGCGTCTATCTTATTTATCTGTTGTGCTCTTCCTCTGTCCTGTGATCACTTCAAAGCACCATATAAATGAGGCTTTAAAACTCAACCTGCCCACCTCTGTTTTCTAACTACTGAGATTGGCCCATTTATATTTGTTGCTGTCACTGGTCTGAGTGAGTTGGTCTGTTAACATTTTACACATATTTCAAATCCCTGTCCTTTCCTGCAGGCTGCTCCCTCTGCTGTTCTCCCACTGAAATGTTTTGCAACCCCCCCCCTTCTAAAGGGCTTCCTGTCTGACTTCCCGCAGAATCAAAGTCAGCTTCTCACATAGGTTTGGCCTGACTGCCCAAATACTTTTCCAGGTTAACTTGGAATGTGTCCCTTACCCTGTGTTCCTCCCCTTCATGGTGCTTGTCATACGTTATTTCATAGTTGTATTTCTTTTCTTTTCTTTTCTTTTCTTTTTTTTATCTTTTTTTGAGACAGGGTCTCCCGGTAGCCCCAGGCTGGCCTCGAACTCACAGAGATTCACCTGCCTCTGCCTCCCAGGAGTGCTGGGATTAAAGGTGTGCGCCACCATGGCTGGCAGTTGTATTTCTTTTTAAATGTCTTGTCTATAATAAAATGTAAAATTCATGATGGAAAGGGTTTAATTTTACTGATTATCTTCAGATACCTAATATTGTTCCTGACACAAGTCAATATTCAACAGTAACCAACAAAGGAATAAAAACGGACTTTATTCTTTCCCCCTTCCAGAGAAAAAGTAGGAGCTAAATGATTTGGGCTGATAGCCTGGAAGGGAAAGGAAGGTTAACATTAGCTGAATGAAGAAGAAGGGGGAATCATGCTAAATTTGAAATGTTCAGGAGGTGTGAGATTGACAGGATATGAAGTTCAGGTTAGTCTTGAGGTAATGGGACAGCTCAGAGCTAGAAATATGGGTATTGATGCTATTAACGTTCTATCTAGGTAATGGGTTTTAAAATTCGTTGTCATGACCACCCCTTCCAAATAATTCAACCTCAGATCTGTATGACTATCATACCCCTTCCTCTCCTGCCTGGTTTTGTAGGCCAGTGGTTCATTCTTTCTAACTCCTCACCTTCTAGATGACACCACTACACATTCTAAGTCCATTTTCTTATCCCAGAGCTTGTCACCTGTTTCTGTCGCCCTCCTCAGCCTATCTGAAGGCTTCTGTTTGTCAGAGCCTCTTCTCAATTCTTCCTTTAGGAAGAATCAACATGAAAAGAAAATTGTCCTTGTTCTCCTGTGACACTTGGCCAGGAAGATGGCCTTTATTTTCTCTTCCAGGAGGTCGGCTCTCTGCTCTGTGTCATTCTTTTTGTAGATAATTTGGCTTTTTCCTCTCCATTTTAATGTCTTTTATCACTGGTGTTTTATGATTTACTTCAGCTTTGTGATAGTATTCCTTTTCAACCCTTTTCCCTGTTTCTAGAGCTAAGAGGCAATATTTTTCATATCTGTTCCAGAAAATTCTTGACCATTATCTTTTTGAATGTTGCTTCCCAATTCTTGGTCTTGTGTCTTTCTGGGTTTCTGAAAGATATCCAACCCTCCTTCGTCTCTTAGTCACCTGACCATCTTTCCCCTTCCTCCATCAGTGACATTTTCTGATGTTTCTCCAGCCATACAGCCTCCAGGTTATTACTGCTAATAAATTTTTTGGTCAAATATACCAGGGCTGGTTTCAAATATGTATTCTCTCTTCCCATAGTCTATGTTTCTAATTATCCGTATTTGTTCAAATGCTTTTATTTTGCTGATTTTATATGCTAAATATTCTAATATCTGACCACCTCAGACCCTATGTTCTTTGCGCTTTCTCTAGAGTTCTGTTTTTGTGTCTTATTCAAAGTTTCTGGTTTGTTTGTCTCTTAATTTTGCTTTCAGATTACTATCTGGCCAGACTGTATCTGTGAGAACTTTATGAACCCTGAGTTCTGTATATGTTCCCATAAAACTGTGTTCAACCCAGGATGTTGTAAAGTTGATTTCTCAGCCTGAGTGCCCCAGAAAGCACAGAAGCAGACACATACTCCAGAGAAGCACATGTCCCTCCTGCTCCCAGGCTGCCTCGGGGAGTTCTAGTTTTCTTTGCATCTGTCATGCTGTAAATTCATATAAACCTGCCATCACCATCGGCTCTCTGAGATCCTTCAGGGGCAGAAATGAGTCACACTCATTCCCAGCAGGATTCGATGCACTCGAAGAGCAATTCTCAAACTTTACATGAAAGGTTTGTTTTTGAGCCCCACAAAGGAGCTTCCACCTGAGCAACCCTCCTCCCCACTGAGGCTCAGTGATCTCGTCTCCCCCCAGTCATGGTCGATTATCAGAGAGTAAAGTCTCTACCATGATTCACTAGGTACACAAGGAAAACATCTGTCAGACTTCCTTTCAGGTCTGATTGGGGTAACTAATCTCAAGGATCCTCTCAACAACCATGGCTGGTAAGTGTCTGCACAAGGGATCTGGGCCTGTGGTGGATACACACAGTATCTGAATTTATTTGGAAGTTTTCTCTTTTTTTTTTTTGGTCTTTTCTAGACAGGGTCTCCCTGTAGCCCTAGCTGTCCTGGAACTCACTCCGTAGACCAGGCTGGCTTGAACTCACAAAGATCCACCTGCCTCTGCCTCCCAAGTGCTGGATTAAAGGCGTGTGCCACCATGCTCAGCTTGTTTGGAAGTTTTCATTGGGAGAAGTGAGGTCCAACCAAGATGGGAATGGAGGTGGAGATAGTAGGAAGTCTGGGTCCTTAAAAGGACACACAGGGGTGAAAGAATGGGCGCTGAATCTCCCTGGCAAGTGAGGGCATCAGTCAGTGTTCACAAGACTAGACCCTAAATAATGACTCAATTACAGCCACAAAGGCTTATTCCTTGTTCATGTGACATTGCTAAAATTCTGTTCTCTGTCCATCACGCAGTTCCTATCCTACCTGGGTGAGCTGTGCTTGAGCCATGGGGCTCCCACAGCATTTCACACCACTCGTTAACTCAGCGTGACCTCACAGCAACCTCTCATATCCCTCCAATGTGTCAATTAATGAAATTAGTTAGTTCACTGGAGGAACCTATTTAAATTTGAGTCATCATGAGGTTCCCTCCTTTAGGAATGAAGTCGAGAGAATTCCTAAGAAGGAAGGAATTTTTGCACAACTTTTCTTCTTTCCTTCTTCATTCCTTTCTTTCCTTTCCTTTCTTTCTATCCTTCTTCCTTTTCCTTTCTTTCTTTCTTTCTTTCTTTCTTTCTTTCTTTTCTCTTGACAGGGTCTTTCTAGTCCCAGCCCACCTAGAAGTTACTATGTAGACCAACGAAGCTGGCCTCTGTCTTGCAGAGATCCACCTGCTTCTGCCTCCTGAGGACTGGGATTAAAGGCACGTACCATTTCACCCAACATTGCACAACTTTTCTAAAAGCAACGTGTTTTACCTAGAATGTATGATAAATACACAAAAAGTATATTAGTAATGATCCTACAAACTGACAAAATTTTAACTGTCCTGTAGAGGCCGCTGAAAGCCTTATTTATACACCATCCATAAAATGAAAATTGCTTCATTTCGTGCTCCAAAAGACGACTGTGGTCATTGAAACAGGCCCACAGGTTCAAGTACCTGAGCACTTGGTCAGTTGATGGTGCTGTCTGGGGAGGGTCATGGAACCTTTAGGAGCTGTGGTCTATCGGAAGAGAACATCGCTGGGGGCAGGGTTTGAGAGCTCATAGCCTTGCCCCACTTCCAGCTTGCTCTCTCTTCTTCCTGTTTGCCTTTGAAGACATGAACTCTCATATTTTGTCCTAGCCATCATGCCTGCTGCTTGCTGCCATGCCTCCCCACATGATGGACTCCTACCCTCTGGTAAGAGGTGCCGTAAGCCAAAATAAACTCTTCTTTCCATAGGTTGCCTTGGCCGAAGTGTTTTATCTCAGCAATAGAAGAGTAACTAATACAGGGGCTTGCAACTAAACTCATGCCCAGTGACACAAAAAAACTTAGAGGAAGAAAACAATTCACCTCTGAACAATGTGGCCTCCTAGGCGGCAAGCCTCGTTACACTGTCACCCAGCAAAGCAAAGTATTTTCTTTGTTTTAAGCTTGAGGACAACTTTATTAAAGTTTGAGAGAAAAAAGCAGGGCAGGCAAGCTGGAAATCTTAGCAGCTGTCTGAAAGAGGGAGATGAAGAAGAGGAAGAAAGAAATAACGCCTTTTAAGTTAGGGCTGGGCAACAGAGGTCAACATGAGAAGCTGAATGACGAAATGGGGTGGTAGCGAGGCTTCAGACCCAGGCTTTGTCAGTGTCTGAAAAACAAAGGATAGAAAGAGGGAAGGGAGAAGCTTATGCTTTTCTGAGTTAGGGAAAACAGGCAAACCAGCGTTGGAGTGCCTTCTGTGAGGGCTGCAAGCATCTGCCAAACACTGTATTCATGATGGTTAACACCATCAGTGAGCCAGGTCCTAACTACACGCAGATGAAACCTGGGAAAACAGGAGTTGGCACGGGTTGTCCAGCATGTTGTGGATTCAACCACATGGCACAATGCCCCCTGCGCCACAGACCTGTCTCCCAGCTAATTAATTAAGAGGAAGAGATGGCAGTTGATATTTTTTTCAAAGCCAATTTTTTTATTGAAGCATTGTGCATTTCATACATCTCCCAATCAAATCTAGACCATTCCTCCTTCCTTGCCCCCCACCCCACCAGAGCTCATGAATTCTGCCATACATGTTTCTCATCTTTTTCTCAGTCTCTTTTAAAATTTTCAATGCAGAAGTTTACTCTTTTGGGCAGAAGTTCACCATTTCATTCAGTTCTTTGGCCCAGTCTTTTTGTAGTTGTTCAATTTGCATCATTCCAAAATATGACATCATAGGTTTTAGCATCTTCAGCTTATGATTTCTTTTTTTATTTTTTTATTTTTTTTTCTTTATTAGGCTGAAAGATGTTGTATTTTCCTTAAGGAATTGTTTGAAGGCTCCTCCGTGGCAAGCCCAAACAACCATCAGTCCCGCCCTTGTGCTCCACACTGGGGTCTTCCCTTCCCGTGGTCACCAAATGAGGTACTGTAAGCACCTTGTCCTGTCTTAATCTTCCTGTACTGGCCTCCGTGATACAGCCTGGATAGTCCAACAATGGCAGTCTATACTCTGAAGAAGCTGAAACCCCAGTAGTAGTTCAGTCCACAAGCTGGATGTCTCAGCAGTCTCCATCTGGCACTGAAGGTTTGGAGGATTCTTGGAGAGACATGAGTCTTCAGCCCATATTGGAAGGTTGAAAAGCTTTGTCTCATGTCTTTGAAGAATGGCAAAAGCAGTGACAGCCACAGGGTAGATGTGCTTGCCAGAAAGAATTGAAGACAAGCAAAACAACAGTGTTTTTTGGTTTTTGTTTTTTGTTTTTTTTGTCTTTTTGTCTCTTTACTAAGATCTCAAGTTTTATACCTGAGGTACAATTTCTCAGGCCTTACTGATTATTTCTGGTTATACTTTCCTTTTGCTATTGATATTTTTATCCTCAGTGTTTGTTCCAAACAACTTTTTGGACTTGTATATTTTCTTTTTTTAATTTCTTTATTTTTATCAAATCTAGACCTGGGTCCCCCCCCTTTCCCCCACCCCACCAGAGCTCATGCATTCTGCCAAACATGCTTTTCATCTCTTTCTCAGTCTTTCTCAATATTCTCTATGTGGAAGTTGACTGTTTTGAGCAGAAC
>VZQC01009804.1:108000-123765 GCA_009823505.1 Rhizomys pruinosus
TTAATCCTAGCACGAGGGAGGCAGAGGTAGGAGGGCAGGAAGATCTTTGGGAGACCAAGGCCAACCTGATCTACATAGTGATTTCCGGGATAGCGTGGGGTTACAGGGAGACAATGTCTCAAAAAGAAAAAAAAAAAAAAAAAAACAAAGAATACATAAAGCACTCTCACAGCTCACCAGTAAAAAGACAACCCCGTTTCTAAAATGGGCCAAGGTTTTAAGTAGACAGTTCTCAAAAGAAAATGCATAGCCAGTAATGGCACTCTGTATCACTGACCTTCAGGGAGGAGGAGCAACTGAACCACAATGAGATAGGTCTCCCACCATTTTAATTATGGATGGTCATTAAAAACTATAACTGAGGTTAGGATGGGGATGAGCTGAAATAGCCAGACATTGCTGCTAATTTGGCGCAGCCATTTTGGAAGGTTAACAGCTTTCCAAATACTTTCAGTAATTTGAATTTAATTCACAAATTTAAACGTATGATTTCCATACAACCCAACAACTCTACTCCTATGCAAATTGAGACTTTAAAGCTTATGTCCACACAAAAGCATACACATGAATATTCATACAAGAAAACAAAATATTATACACCCATAAAATAAGTGTTGCTTGCCAATACAAACCAGGCAGGCTGACACTGCCTGAACCTTGAAATCTCAGTGCTACGATTGAACAAGGCTGTATATCTGTTAATGTAAAATACCTCGGAAAGACTGATCCACAGAGACAGAAAGAGGTTAATGGCTGCCAAGGGACTGGAGGAAGGCCAGGGAAAAAAATACCACAGGTAGACAGAGTTTCTTCCTGGGGTGATGAGAGTGTTGAAAACTAGGGAATGGTAATGTTTACACAACTCCAAATAAACAAATAACTACTGAATTGTAGTCTTAAAATGATATCTCAATTAAGCTATTATACAATTGATAGAGCATGAAATAGCAAAGAATATTTTCAGTTAAAACTTCATAAAGGAATACAGTTGGGGCTAAAGAGATGGCTCAGCCGTTAAGAGCACTTGCTACTCTTGCAGACACCTGGGTTTGGTTCTCAGTACCCACACAGCAGCTAACAACTGTCCTTGACTCCAGTTCCAGGGGATTCAGCTCCCTCTTCTGACACACATGGCTGCACTTACCTACATGCAGGTAAGACACCAACACACATAAAAGTAAATAGTAGCCGGGCGCGGTGGTGCACACCTTTAATCCTAGCGCTTGGGAGGCAGAGGCAGGTGGATCTTTGTGAGTTCAAGGCCAGCCTGGTCTAGAGTGAGTTCCAGGACAGCTGGGGCTACAGGGAGACCCTGTCTCAAAAAGACCAAAAAAAAAAAGTAAATAGTAAATAAATTTTAATGCAATCTAATATTGGGCTACAAAGGGTCTACAAAAGTATCATATTCATATATCACATTAGAGACTTGATAGGTATTTTCTGAAGATGCAAATTTTTAAAGTAAACATAGACATGTGATTTGGAATTTGGGGCGCCTTTCCTTAGAAAGGGAAGTAGATAGAGATCAGAGCTATGTCTCTGGAGAGCAATAGGCAAAGTGAAATCCCAGCATGAATTTTGTCCAAAGATCCTTCTTCCAGGGTGAGACCCTAAGTATGGGTAACGCAGCAACTTCAGCTAAGAAGGATCCTGCCTTGAGAGCTTTACACCTCATGTTACAGTCTAGAGGACTTGAGTTAACTGAGACCAATGCCCTGAACACTCAGGAGACTATCATCTCCCTCACCCCTTGGATTACGGGGGCCAACCTCTTCTCCAGGCAAACTTTGGCTAGGGTGTAGAAACTGGGAAGGGAAAGGGAGAGGCATTTTGGCATTGACCCGCCCCTCAGCTTTAACCCTAAAGACCTCTTTCCACCTGAATGCACTCCCTCCCCTGGAGGAGGGAGTCTCAGGCAGAGCTTTGGGAGGGATAGAGAAGGACACCGAAGAGAAATGGGGGGCCTTTACAAAAGAGCAAGCCGAGGGAATGGAGGCGCGGGCTGGGGGCCCCCAGAGGCACAGGGGGAGGTGGCTCCACATCGCTGCAGCCCCCTGGTCAGTGCAGACCACATCTCCACCGCCGCCATCACCCCAGCAGCCGCCCGGCTTCTAGGTTGCCACCCCCATCTTTGTTATGCCTTAAGGACTGTTTTTTCTCCATCCCCCTGCACCCAGAGGATTGTAGTAAGTTTGCTTTCTCAGTGCCTTCACTCGACTATTCACAGCCAGATCACCGATATGAGTGGGTGGTATTACCCCAGGTTATGGCCAACAGCCCTGCACTTTGCTGACAGTACCTTGCCATCCTCCTGGCCCCCATGCTGTTGCAGAAGGATTCCCTTCTGTACGTCTATATGGATGATCTCATCATTGGCCACCGGGACCCCCATGAGTTGCGGGGACTCCTTGAAACAATATTGCAAATTTTAACGCAGGGAGGGTTCACGGTGACACCTGAAAAGATCCAACAAATCCCCCCTTTTAAGGTACTGGGAACCCATCTTTCCCTTACAAGGGTCAGTCCTGTGAAGCCTGGTATAAGACTGCCAGAGCATCTTACGCTGACACAGCTCCAGAGTCTACATGGAGAGATTAACTGGCTTAGGCCTTGGGTAGCTATCCCTACAGAAAAACTAACGTGGCTGTTTGACTTGCTGAGAGATAAGAATCCCCAGGAGGAGATCCCTACCACACAGAGGACACTCAGACCTCCCTGGCTTCTTATCTATGGGAAACGACCTAGCAGACCAGCTGGCCTAGGGGCCTAACATCTTAACAGCTCAGGAAGCTACAAACTTTCATGAACTAACCCATGTAAATTGGAGAGGTCTACACCAAAGGTTCCCCCAGGTGCCTGTGAAGGAATTGAAAAAAATTGTCCAAACATGTAAATCTTGCCA
Source organism: Rhizomys pruinosus (assembly GCA_009823505.1). Lineage (NCBI taxonomy): Eukaryota > Metazoa > Chordata > Mammalia > Rodentia > Spalacidae > Rhizomys > Rhizomys pruinosus. The sequence goes on from VZQC01009804.1 coordinate 110,903, forward strand.
ACCCTTTCTCAGAGTACCCCTGCTCCAACCCCAAGGAGTTAATCCTCTGGGCCTGAGACCTAATGCCCTCTGGCAAACAGATGTCACCCATTTCACCACCTTTGGCAAACTTAAGTATGTTTTCATATCCATTGATACTTACTCCAGAGCCTGCTGGGCCATGGCCCATTCTGGAGAAAGGGCCAAACATGCCCAATCCCACTTTCTGCAATGTTTTGCAAAATTAGGACTGCCCCACCAAATCAAAATGGACAATGGACCTTGCTTTGCCTCTATGGCCCTTGCAGGGCTTCTTCGAGAGATGGGGTATTAAACATACTACAGGAATCCCCTACAACCCCCAGGGACAAGCCATTGTTAAAAGAAATCACCAATACTTTAAGGAACAATTACAAAAACAAAAAGGGGAGTAAGCCCCCACCTGCAATTGGCAGAAGCTCTGTTTACTATAAATATTTTAAATTTTTCTAAAGATATGATGGAATCCAGGTTCCACAAACACTGGGGACACACAGGCCTCAACCGTGAGGTGAAGGTTAAATGGAAAGATCCTTTAACACACCAATGGAAAGGCCCAGACCCACTAATTACGATGGGAAGGAGCTTTGGGTGTGTGTATCCTATAGGGGAGAAGGCGCCTATCTGGGGCCAGCAAGGAGCCTAAAGTTTTTGCCCATTCCCTCAGAACAGGAGGATGACCAAAAACAAACTAACCAACAAAGAAAGAAAGATGATGTGGTGGTCTCAACTCACCTTCAGAAACAAGAGAAAACACAAAGTGATAAAAAGGACTAACCAGGCCCAAGGGCAACAGACCCTTGAGAAGCTCTTATGTACTTTAACACTTACAGATGGCCCGGTTCCTGAGTCTGCTGGTGGCTGCATGGGTGACGGCAGGGGTGACAGGAGTGCTGCACCGAAACGCCCATCAACCGCAGAGAGTGACATGGCTGGTGACCAATCCCATCATGGAGGGATCCTCAACAGCACCACGAATGATACCCTCCCCCTCGCATGGTAGCCACCGCTCTTCTTTGATCTCTGCGACCTGGCCCGAGGAAGCTGGGAGGTGGCTGATTAGACCCCAGCTCACCTGGGGAGGCCAGAATGTAACGGACAAAAGGGATGCACCCTGCCAGTGGTGGGGGACCCTAGATCCCTGGGATGTCCCCACGTACTCAAACGAGCCGTGCTCAGGGACACTGACATTTACATATGCCCTGGGAGTAACCGGACTGCAAAAAAGATATCTGACTGTAGTGGGCCGGGAGACTTCTACTGTAAGGCATGGGGGTGTGAGACTACAGGATCAGGCTATTGGGTGGGGCACAAGGGAGCTATTCAGGTCATTAGGGTAAAGACACAAAGAAAGGCCAGCAACCCCCTCTATGGGGCATGCACCAATTACCACTGCAACCCCATTCAGGTAACATTCACTGAAGAGGGCAAGAAGGGAATTGAGGACAGGCAGAGAGAGTATGGGTCCACCTGGTACCAACAATGGTTTGATTGGTCCCCCTGGTTGACTACCCTTATTTCCACATTGATGGGCCCCCTCCTCATAATTTCATTCTGGTGCATATTTGGGCCCTGCCTCTTCAACAGGCTAACCAGTCTGATTGGAGAAAAGGCCCAGGAGGTAAACTCATGGCCCTTAGATTGCGCTGTGACCAGCTGGAACCCGAAGACTTCCACATACTATAAGGTGAACCTTCCATAAGGTGCCTCAATGGTGCACCTCTGAGGAGGTGCCACACCCATACCTTGGAAAGAGGTGGGTTATAAAAGAAAAAAGGGGGGGTCTGATGGGGCCCACCTGGCCAGCCAGGTCAAGATAGCGCTGAGGGGAGGTAGAGGAGGAGGGGCCTGGGTTGTTTGCCAAAACCTCTGGTTGGGGAAAGATAAGGACAAGTGGCACAAGTTACAATTGTCAGCCGTGTACGCCAATCTGCCTGAGAGGGTCAGAGGGGCTGAAAGAATATTGGTCATTTGCTTTTGCGCCAAAATGCCTTTTATGGCTGTTTTGTATGTAAGTCACTGCCCTGCTTGCAATAAAGTGAGAACCTGCTTGACTGAACTCCCTGCTGTGTGAGTGTCTCCGGGAACTGAGGAGGCTGGGGAACGGGTGAGCAGTGCACTTACCTTTCCTCAGCCCAGTCGGTTCCAGGACAGGACCCGACTAAGACCCAACACCAGACATCAAACTATTCTATAGGGCTATAGTCATAAAAACAGCCTGGTACTGGCACAAAAACAGACCTGTAGACCAACGGAACAAAACTGAAGATCCAAACTTGAGCACATACAATTTCAGCCACCTTATATTTGACAAGGGGGCCAAAAAGACTCAATGGAGGAAAGACAGCATCTTCAGCAAATGGTGCTGGCAAAACTGGATCACCACTTGTAGAAAAATAAAATTAAACCCCTACCTCTCACCCTGTACAAAAATCAACTTCAAATGGATCAAAGACCTCAATTTAAAACCCAAAACCCTGACTTTTAACTTAAGGAATTAAGTTTGCTTCCCAAATTAACAACATACAGTCACCCAAAAAAGCATGAACAAATTTAATGAAATTTACACCTTGAATCCTGCCTATAGGTATGTGTACTACAATTGCCTTTTTGAGACTCATGGGTCAAAAAAATAAATAAATAAAAAATAAATAAATAAAAGGGGGATACAGTTACATATTAAACCTTTTTGTCAAAAACTTTCAATTTAATCTTAAGACTAACTATGGGAAAAGATTTGTATGTTCCCACAGTCAAAACATCACCAACTCAAAGGCTGAGAAAGAAAGGATACAGCCTTCCATCATGTAGGTTGTACCAAGAAATACCAGGAGAGAAGTTGACCCATCTTAACACTAAAAGGAAGAAAAGCCTCAGACTGCTACAGGCATCAAACATCTCTGAGGACCATAGGTGTAACATCTGTTTACAGTGAGTCCTAATGAACTTTACCTTCTAGGTGCAGCACAGTTTCAATATGAGAGACCTCCTTACCTCTTTTTCATAGAACAAAGAAAAACATGGTGGTAATGAAGTCATCCTCTAACTGTAAATTAGAGCTGACTGTTATAGAAGTAATCTCTTATAAAACTGGTAAAACTGCTTTCTTTAATTGACTAATATACATAGGAACTGTAAAAAGGATTATTGTCTATTCAGAACCAAATATAATACTAAAGTCTCTTTAAGTGGTGCATATAAGCAAAATATATTAATACAGGAGAGCACTGATAGCAGCAATGGATTATTCTGCCAAGGAGATGTTAGCCAGGGGACCCAAGCCCCCCCCCCAAAAAAAAAGGTAAAGGCTTATTGCCTGTAAACTGGGATATCTGCAAGAAAAGAGGTGGTAAGGCCCGCCCTGCTGTCAATGACCTGATGTAACCATGGGAGGATTGTATCGAGATCGCACTTACAAGTATACAGTTGGTCTCTGGAATACCAGAGAGTGTTACCAAAGGCCACTGAACCAATAAAGCAAATGTTGGTCTCCTTGAGTCAAGCAAGACTCCTCCACCAACATCAGCTACACCTCACCTGCTTGGAGATACTGTGCAGCAGTGGCAGCCATATGTCTGTATATCCCAACTTTATTTGATTATTAGCTCTCTCCTTGGAGGAATAACTCGTGGATGTTGCCACAAGCTTATACCCTCTAGTGATTAGGAGATTTATATGCCACAGTAAGGCCTTGTCATCTTTCTCAGGGAAAAAAAAAGTAATCCAGGGATTAACACACCATCCAAACATCTGTGTCTATACCAAAGTAACCTACCATAGTAACTAGCAATGTTTAAATACATATATATCTAATCGCTTGTGCTTCATTAGTAGGATTGAAAGCTTATCCCTGGGCAATCGGTCAGCCCATGAAAGGAAACAGCCAGAACTGATCAGAGTCCAAAACGACATCTCCAGACAAAGTAGACTGTTGTGCTTCTTGTCCACCTGTGCCCCATCTCTAAGCCTAAGGAACAATCTGTGGAAGAGGGGGAGTGGTATATTGTAGGGGCTGCGATTGGGGTGAATGGTAAAACTACGACAATATAGTCTGGACACTTATTTGATCAACTTGATTGAACATTCAAGCCCCTCCAGCTGGATGGTGGGAGCCTTGGGCTGTGTGGGCTGGGGCACAACTGCTTGCAAATTGGTTTTATATGAAGGATGCTTGTGCTAAAAAAAAAAAAGGAGCTAGATACTGACATTTGAACTAACTGGGAATATAAAATGCTAGTTGTTTTATTTATAGTTTGTATTGGGTTGGTCTCTATATTTTTCTGAATTATACAACATCACAGTGTAACACTTTCTTTTACTTGTAGGACAATTTAAAGGAATTAAGCTTAAATTTTACTTCCCAAATAAGTAGAAGTCATAGTCCAGTCATATAGCGTTAAAGAGCAAAGTGTTTATTGGGTAAAATTTATTTAGCAGGTACTCAACTCTGCCCAAGCTTTATCCACAAAGTATAGGATATTTTAAGGCTTAGTGAATTGTTTAGATTAGTTAAATTTAGGTGTAGGTTTTGGTGGAAATGGTAATACAATTGAACTAATTGGGAATATAAAATGTTAATTGTTTTATTTATAATTTGTATTGGGTTAAGGTACACAAATGGCCTCTATATTTTTCTGAATTATACAACATCACATTATAACACTTTCTTTTACTTGTAGGACAATTTAAAGGAACTAAGCTTAAATTTCCTTCCCAAATAAGTAGCATACAGTCAATGAGAAACAGTTTGGGTAAATTTAATGAAAGCTTATGCCTTGGCTCCTGTTTATGGGTATGTGTAATACAACTTAGGCATCTATAGGTCAAAACATAAAAACCTAAAAAAAATAAAAAAGAGGGAGGTGGGAGGTGGGGTAGTATCCTTTCTGGGATACAAATAGAAAACTCTGTGTTCCAATCCTACTGATAAATTTTCAATTTTTGAGATCTTGAAACTAACAATGGGAGGAGAATTTTATGTTCCCACAGGTAAAAATCACCAATCTAAATGCCTGAAAACACTCTTAGAATTTTTAAAAATCATGTTACATTTATTTGTGTGCGTGTGTGTGTGTGTGTGTGTGTGTGTGTGCGCGCGCACCATACCACAGCCCATGTGGAGTGGTCAGAGAACAACTTTCAGTAGTCACTTCTCTCCTTCAGCCATGTATGGAACTGGAGTCTTCAGGCTTCACCTGCTGAAGCCTCTTACCAGCCCTCCATACAGGTTTTATAGGCTTGAAGAGGACAGCTTTTCTGTAAAACAGGGCTTCACCATGGAGCTCAGACTAGCCTCACACTCATGATCCTGCCTCAGCCTGCTGAGTGCCGAGATTACAGGCTTGAATAACTGCCCAGCTGTTAGTAAACCTGAGATTTGACTCAGTTACAGTTCAAAAATGAATTTTTTTGTCTTTTCAAGACAGGGTCTCCCTGTAGCCATAGCTGTCCTGGAACTCACTCTGTAGACCAGGCTGGACTTTAACTCACAGAGAGTCGCCTGCCTCTGCCTCCCAAGTACTAAGATTAAAGGTATGTGCCACCATGCCTGGCCAGTTCAAATTTTTAAGTTAACATATAAATTGGGAGTGGTGGCACATGCCCTTAATTCCAGCACTCAGGAGGCAGAGGCAGGCAACTCTCTTGTGAGTTCAAGGCCAGCCTGGTCTACATAGTGAGTTCCAGAACAGCTGGGGCTACAGAAAGACCCTGTCTCAAAAAGACCAAATAAATAAATAAATAAATAAATAAATAAATAAATAAATAACTCATCGAAGGTCTTGCAAATGTATAATGGTTTCTGGTGTCTACCTTAGCAGAACCACTCAGATTTCTTAAATAAATCTTTTTGTTCAGTCCCTGACAGTTGCCAACATAGTTGTAATGTAGAAACAATGATTAGTTAAGCGTGCAGGAACTTCTCCTGAAAGAGAAACACTGAGGCTGTGGTGTTAAACTTTTCTACAGCTGTCTCAGAGTTAAACACTCAATGAATCAAGATGTGGTTCAACAGAAATGACAAGAACAGGAAACTTTGTCAGTCCCTCCAACATAATGGCTCATGTCAGCTGCTGCTTCCTATGAAACCAACCTTCTTGTCTATCCCAGGAAGGAAGGAAGGAAGAAAAGATTGCTGCCTCCAGAAACATTTTAATTTGTCTAGCTACACAATAATTAGATCTTTATTCATGGGGCATATGTAGCTAATCACAATGGCATGCACTTAAATTAGGTTAAGAAGATATCTTTGAAATGTCATTTGTGAAATTCATTTGTAATGCTCAATATTCTCCTGGCCTGACAATAACTAGATTTGGGGTCATCAAGTCCTTAACTCTTCTCTCCTTCAATGCTCATTTGGGGCTGTAGCCCATAACACCTACCTGTTCCTTGGCTCTGTGTGGAGACTCCAAGGATGCTGGAGGGTTGAGTGATCGCAGAATCCAAAGTGATTCCCAGCCTGTTTCCACAAGGTGAGGCTCAGCAGGACACTGGGTCCTGAGGACAGGTGTTCTGCCTGCACCTGTGCTTAGCATTGTTTTCTTCTTACATTGTGACACAAAATACAGCTAAAGAAAATATTGCAAGTTGTTCATGACTACCCAAAGGTGTACACTTGATTTGGTGGAAAATAAAGGAAATGTAAATGCAATTACTCAACTTACACTGAAGGCTGGTGTAGCTCAGAGGAGAGCATCTTCAGGTGACTCTTTGCAGGTGAATCCAGTTTTCACACCCTCAGAGACTTTAACATCATAAACCCCCTTTTAATCTTAGCCTCTGACCAACTGAGGAAAGACGAAGTTACTGCAGATCCACACTGATATTCTATCACATATTGTTTAAACACGGAATTATGCTGTCATAGCAGAAAAGCCTCCATTTTGTCCTGGGTTGGTCCTGACCCCAGGTCGTGCCTGCTTTGGGATTTCTGCCTGCCACTAGCCTCCCCCAGCAACACATTCAGAGCTTTTCATTACCCTGACTATGGCCTAGAAGTGTAACCAAAACAACTGCTAAAGTATAACCAAAATAACTACTGCAGCAAGGTCTCTCTGACCTCTGTCTGTTCCAAACCATGACTGTGAGTTTTGCAAGTTTTCCCTTTATAAACTCAGTTCCCTTAGCTTCAGTGCTGAGAAAATGTCAAAGGCACTAGCCACTTTGTCACACCCTAACCAATTATCAGTAAAGAACTCCTGTCCTTTTTAATTGGCTTATGCGTGTGGTTGTGATCTCTTGCTTGATTATAACATCTTGGAAGCCCTCAGTGAGATCCCCTCCACCTGTGGGACTTGGCCCCGGTCAGTGAGGAGCTGGCAAAGGAAGGTGCCCCCCAAAGGTATTCCGGGGCCCGCTTCTCCTGCTGGAGCCAGAGAAGTCTGGGATGACTGCCATATTCCCAGACACCGAAGCACCGCGTTCTTCTAATTCTCCCAGGAAGTAAGTCAGTTCTGGTTTCAGGTTGAAAAAGACAGGCCCTATGGGGCTCCTGGGGGAGACTAGCAGCTGGAAGGAATCCAAGCTGGCACAAGATGGAGTCAGGATAGGGAAGATGGGCCTGAGGAGGAGCCTTCTCTCAGGCTGGGAAGGAGAGGCCTGACTGGGATTCTTCCCTCAGGATTGGGTTTTCTGGTTCCCTTTCTAATGAGAAACTGGGATTTGGTTTTGTTTGAATGCGAAGCTGGCTGAACTGTTTGTTATATGAATGATTGAATGCCTCCCTGGGGTCTGAAATACTGCCCCTGGGAACTTGTCCTGTCAGTGGTATCCTGTCAGTGTTTTCCTGTGCACTTGGGAGTTTGTTGTTCTGTCAGTGTTGTACTGTCTGAACTTTTTGTTATCTGTCTCAAGGACAGGAAAGCTGGACTGTCCTCCACACTCGCTGTGGCTTAGTGGAGACTGGAACCTGACCCACAGTACTCCCCTCTTCCCATGGGAAGAGTTCCTCTGCCCTCATTGCCTGTGACACCTGAGTGGTGTCAGTCCCTTATCTAGGACTGTATTGACAGTTCCAGGAAACTCCATCCTCTGAGGTTTTCTTCCCAGGACATGAAGTCCCCAGTTACAACAGCCCACTTCTGGATTCACCCTTCCTCCAGCCTGGGACCCTGCCGGCTCCCACAGAGTAGAAATTGGAAGTCTCAGGTAGGGTTATATCTCCATTTCAAAGTTGCCAGGATGGCATGGTCTTTTCCTCTCCCCCTTGCCTACCAGTCCCTACAGCCAGTGCCCTCCCCTCCCAGTAGGAAAATGGGCAACCATCCACCATCCACTGGGACCAATGTGCTGGAACAGCAGCCATCTCTCAGTTTAAAGGTGCAAGTTCTTGCAGGAAGCTTTGACCACATCATTAAGTTCTCTTCCTAATCCAGGCTATTGCTGAGGTTTCCCACAGAACTTTTATCTGGCTTACTTTGTGTTTGACTTATATTTCAGATTGGTTGTTCAGCTTTTGGCTGATATTCTTGATCAGAAGCTTATATATGTAATGAAATCAAAATATTTTTATGACAGTCTAAGAAGATAAAAACAGACTTTTGTAGTGAAAACTTTGAATTTTTATTTTCTTTTGGATGATTTATTAGCTGGACTTTAAAAGGAACCGTTTTAGGTTTTTACATTGTTTTGACCTGTTTCTAAAAACATTATTTTGGGGTTTAAATTTTATACGGTATATTTATTGGTTTCTAAAACTGACTAATTTGGATCTTTTTGTAAGAAATTTACTTATTTCTAAAGATGACTACTTCAATATTTTACATTGTTTTGCAAAACATATAAATTTCTAAAGGCTACCCATATGTCTCCAACAGTGGAGAGGGCCAGCTACTTGGTTACTATTATATATAAGCATAGACCTATTTAAAATTCATATGTGGTCTCCATGAAACATCTTTTTCTGAACATGCCTGTTTTCAACAGGAGCTCTACGCTGGCCTCGGGGAGACACTCTTCTGACTCCCTCTGGCCAGCACCTCCAGCCAACAGTTCCCTAGGGCTATGCCAAAGCAGTAAGGGAGGATTGGGATGGATGGGGGAGAGCAGGAATTCCTACACACAAAATGACTGTCCTCCACTCCAAGGTCCCTGGACCCCTCTGATATCCAAAGACACAAAGCAGCCTCCTATCAAGGTCTATCCTGCTGCCTACTCACCCCTCACTGAAAGCTTGTTTTCAGGTTTCCTGTCTCTGAGAACCGAGGCTTCCTCTACGCCTTACCTCCATTCTGTCTGTGGGATGGATACCTCAGCTTCACTGTCACCCTCATGAGGTTTATTGTAAACATCAATTTGATAATATTTCCTCTCTATCTACTGACTACTCTCTTTAAAAACAGAGTGATTCTTTAAGGGTCTAAAATTTTTGTTGTAGAGGTCTTTGGTGTCTTTGGTTAGGTTTGTTCCTAGGTATCTTATTGTTTTTGAGGGTATTGTGAGTGGGAAGGTCTCTTTGAATTCTTTCTCCAGTTGCTTGTTCTTGGTGTAAAGAAAGGCCATTGATTTTCTAAGGTTAATTTTGTATCCTGCCACTTTGCTGAAGCTGTTAATCGTTTCTAGGAGTTTTCTGGTCACAATGTTTTTAAATGTGTGTAATTTTTGAATGTTTTTTATTTACTTTTTATTCTTGTTTTGTAATTGAAACAGTGGGTCGAACAGAGGAAAATATACCAGGTTCCTTAATACTGTTATGCTCCTGCTCATTTTCAAGGTTGGGCTTTGAGCCAATCATGGAACTCTACTTCTGTATGCATCTCGCCTCGCGGTTGAGTGACCATACTATAAGCTAGCCATGAAATAAACTAAAATTAAATATAAATAAAAATAAAAGGGAAATCACAGATACAGAAAAAACATTTCTGAGCCCTGAGAACTGGAGGAGTTAGGGGAAGTCTCTAAATGTCTCCCCCATGAGGTTGCATTTCTAATTCTGCCATTTCTTCTTTTGCATGGCAAGGGTTTCCACCCCAACCACCGTCGATTTTACACCAATAAGTGCCTAAGATCTCCTGGGAAAAAAGGAAACCTCTTCTAGATCAGTGCTATGAGAGCACTAAGGAAAAAAAAACAAAGTCCAAGTAGGAAGAGGTTGACTTGAGACTCAAAAAATATTGGTAATATTTAAAATATATATACAAGTGGTTCTCAGTTTACTTATATATATGTATATAATTGGGATCCAACTTCTCTGTTTATACTTTTTGATATGCCGTGTTGTAGTATTTCAATAACACTTCATCTTTCACATGCCCAGTTTAGGCACATTCCCCTCACTCCCGCCCCCGCTTAAACCTTCCGCGCAGGAATTCTCCCTAGTTCAGTCATTCTGTTATCCTGGGGAGCATGTCCTTGTCCATCTTTCAAGTCTTACCAAAGTTTTTTTGCCCTCTGCAGAGGCGTGTTGTTTTGGGCAGAATTTAAGTGTACATCATGGTGTTCTTTGACCCAGTTCTTTATGTTAGTGGTGTGTTTGTTCCCGTCCCTCTCTCCTTGTATTGCTCCAAATCAATGTCCTATATAGAAACACATATGTATCAAAATTATGGAACCTCCAAGAATAAACTTTGTCTACATTCAAAAATATGTTTTGGGGCACTCCACATTGTATTCCCTTTAATTTTACAATATCAAATATAAATACATATCTCCACCCATAGGTGGTAATTTACAATGTCTGAAAGTAGTGGTGGTGTCAATTCTAGAGCCCATTAAGAGATTCACATTATATACAGACACAGTTGCTGTCAGAAAAAAGAAAATATAAACAATAATGTTGGCTCAGCTGGCCTCTTCATCTGTGGGGATTTGGTGTTAGCATACCCATGAGGGCAACTCATTCTGGGATTAGTGTTACTTGATTCACTTACCATAGAGATGGCTTTGAGTTCCACCATTTCAAAGCCTTGCAAAGTTCATGATGTCATCTTTCTTTACTGCTGCCATAGAATATTAAGTGCCAGCGGGTGTGTAGGAAGTGTACAAGCTTTTTTTTACCCTCATGGTTGCTCTGTTGAAGGGGCCATTTGGGTTGGCTTTTGTCCAATGAGGATGTTCGTACAATCGAGTGCCTTAAGAGCAATTCTCTGAGAGCGACTATTAAGATAAGATGTTGTCAACCTAAATGTTAATCTTCTTGCGTAGGAATAGCAAGTCTAGATGGGTATATACCAGGAGTGATATAACCCACGGGCTGATCGGTGGTAAGCTCATTATTAAGAAGTCTATTTTAGGGTTGTTACACAACTGGTATACAAATATTTCCGCGTTTATAGGATTTTGTATCTACAAAATAACTAATCCAAGTTTAACCTCTTTCAACACGACAAGAACTTCAGATGAGGATGGATGTTGGTGCCAGGTCACTCCGGTAATGGCACCACCTCTTTTAATTCCCAACAAGCCACACTCAGAAAAGGCAGCATCAGCAAAGTGGATCAATTCTTCTAAGTTCTTGAGCCAGTTATTTGTATGGGGCCATAGCTGATTCTCTACAACACCAGGAGATAGTTCAGGCCACGCCTTGGGAACGCCTTACAACCTGCAGAAAAATTATTATGATATTTGGTTAATTCATTCATGAAGTTATGTGTGTTTTCGATGTACATTAATCATGCTGACGCCATTCTTTTTCGTAATCATTAGATATATTGTTTAGAAGAGATTTATTTCTCTTATTCATCAATTATTATTAAAATGTCTTCCTATATTAGAATAATAAGGTGATATTATAGTAAATTGTTAACTTAGTCTCTTGCATAATAGTATGCATTTGCTCGCTGCGAGTGCAGTCGAAGTTGAGGTTGGGTTCGACCCGGATTAGCTATTGAGCAAAGGCTGGCAGAAATGTGTCGAAGGAGAGGACGGGTCCAACAGTATTCCCCCTCACTGCGAACCTCTGGAAGTCAAGAGAGAACGTCTCTACAAGCTGCCCATCATGGTTGCTATTGGGGATTAAAACCCCAGGCTCACAATACTCCAATAATGAAGCAATCCAACGTGCTCTACTCGCTAGGCCATCTCTCACCTGAAACTCCTTTATAAGATGTTTTCAGCCATCCGTTTACTTCCCTCACATGTGAAGTCTTTTTAGCTCTTTACTCCATTTTTGAGTAGTGTCATTCTTTCTTCCTTTGTTTTTTGAGTACGTTTATATATTCTGGATGTTATGCTGTCAGATGTAAAAATTTTTGTTGCAGGAGTTCTTTGATGTCTTTGGATAGGTTTGTTCCCAGGTATTATTTTTTAGGCTATTGTGATTGGGAGGGTCTCCTTGTATTCCTTCTCCAGTTCCTAACTGTTTTGGTGTAAAGAAAGGCTACTGATTTTTCTAGGTTAATTTGTATCCACCACTTTACTGAAACTCTTAATCATTTCTAGAAGTTTTCTGGTGGAGATTTTTAGCATCCTTGGGGTAAACTATCATATATCACTGCAAAAAGGGATAGTTAACCTTCCTCTTTTCCAATTAGTACTCCTTTAATTTCCTTCTCTTGTCTTATTGCCCTAGCAAGTGGTTTCAAGCACTATATTGAAGAGGAGTGGCAACAGGGGGCAACTTGCTGGGTTCCCACCTTTAGGGGAATGCTTCTAATTTTTCTCATTTAGGATGTGTTGCAGTGGGTTTTCTGTATTGGCTTTGATTACATTAAGCAATGTTCCTTCCAGTCCAATTACCCTCTAAGGACTTTACATGAAGGACGCTGGATCTTGTCAAAGGCTTTTCTGTGTCAATTGAGATGATCATGTGGTTTTTTTGTCTTTCAGTCCATTTAATGTGTCTTATGATATTTATTGATTTATGTATGTTGACACAATCCTGCATCTCTGGTATAATCCAACTTGAT
>VZQC01009804.1:127810-191029 GCA_009823505.1 Rhizomys pruinosus
TTGATCATGATGGATGATCCTTTTGATGTGAGTCTGTATGTGATTTGCAAGTATTTTGTTCAGAATTTTTGCATCTATGTTCATTAATGAGATGGGTCTATAGTTTTCTTTTTTGGTTGTGTCTTTTTTTGTTGTGTTTTGGTATTAGAGTGATGCTGGCTTCATAGAAGGAATTTGGGAGATTTCCCTCTGCTTGTATCCTTCTGAGCAGTTTGAGTAGTAATGGTTGTAAGACCTCTTTAAATGTTTTATATAATTCTGCTGTGAAACCATCTGGGCCTGGACTTTTTTAGTTGGGAGGTTTTTTTATTACATCTTCAATTTCCTCAAAGATTATGAGTCTGTTTAAACTGTCAATCTCTTCTTGGTTAAGCTTTGTTGATTCCCAGGATTTCAGATACTCACCCATCTCTTAAGGTTTCAAATTTAGTAGAGTATAGGTTTTTGAAGTATTCTCATATGATTGTCTGGATCTTTTCTCTGTCTGTTGTATGTATCCCCTTTCATCACAAATGCTATCGATTTAGAGTTGCTCTTTCTTTCTTTTGGTTAATTGGGCTAGAGATCTGTCTATTTTGTTTATCTTTTCAAAGAACCAGCTTTTGGATTCATTGATTCTTTGTCTTGTTTTCTTTGTTTCTATTTCATCGATTGATGCTCTAAATATTTGCTATTTCTTCCTGCCTGTTGGGTTTAGGGTTCATTTGGTGCTGTTTCTCAAGTGTTTTTAGCTGCAGTGTTAGATCATTTATTTGTTCCCTTGCTGTTTTTTTTTTTTAATTTTTATTTATTTCTGTATGTGTATGAATGTACTGTCTGCATGTAAGTTTGTGCACCCTTGTCATGCAATGCCACAGAGGTCAGAAGAGGGTGTCGGATTCCCCTGGAACTGGAGTTCTCCTGGAATTGGAGTTTCAGTCGGTTCTCGGCCGCCATGTGGGTGCTGGGGATTGAACCGGATCCTCTGTAAGAGTGGTTGGTGCTCTTAACCGCTTGGCCATCTCTCCAGCCCCTTGCTGTTTTTTAATGTGAGCATTTAGGGCTATAAATTTCCCTCTTAGGACTGCTTTTAATATATCCCATGGGCTTTGTTGTGTTGTATTGTCTTTTTCATTTAGTTCCATGAATACTTTTATTTCATTCTTTATTTCTTCTCTGACCCATTCATTATTCAGGATTGTGTTGTTTAGTCTCCATGTGTTCTTGTAGCTAGGAGGGCTTATTCCGGTGTTCATATTGAGCTTTGTTGCACTGTGGTCTAATAGAATGCATGAAATAATTTCAATTCTTTTGTATTTGTTGAGATTTCTTTTGTTTCCCAGTATGTGGTTGAATTTGGAGAATGTTCAATGAGGCAATGAGTAGAAAGTATATTCTCTGATGTTTGAGTGGAATATTCTATAGATGTTTGTGAGGTCCATTTGTTCAGTTCCAATGTCTCTCTGTAATTTTTTTATTCTTATTTTTTATTTCTTTAAGGGATTCACAATATAAGAGCACAGTTGTTTTCAGATCACATTGGCATTGCTCAGTTTGCCATACAATTAGGTAATTGGCACTAGAATCCACATATGAGGGATGCCATTTGTCATTTGTTTTTCTGGGACTGTGTTACTTCACTCAGCATGATATCTTCTAGCTCTGGCCATTTACCTACAAAGCTCATGATATCATCTTTCTTTCTACTGCATAGAACTCCACTGTGTAGATGTACCACATTTTCTCTATCCACTCATCAGTTGAGGGGCACTTGGGTTGGCCAGCTCCTTGCTATTGTGAAGAGAGCAGCAATAAGCATGGCTGTGCATGTATCTCTGTGGGAAGATGAGTCTTGTGGGTACATACCCAGGAGTGGTATGGCTGGGTCAGGTGGCAAGTTCATTCCAAGTCTTCCACACTGCTTTCCATAGTGGCTGTACCAGTTTACATTCCAACCAGCAGTGGATGAGTGTTCCTCTTTCCCCACAACCTCTCCAGCACTTGGTATCATTTGTTTTCTTGGTCCTAGCCAGTCTTATTGGAGTGAGATGATATCTTAAAGTGGTTTTGATTTGCATTTCCTTAATGATTAGTGATGTTGAACACTTCTTAAGGTGTTTCTCAGACATCTCTAATTCCTCAATTGTAAAGTCTCTGTTCAGCTCTTTGCTCCATCTTTTGAGTGGGTCATTTGTTTTCTTTCTTCTTTGTTTTTTGAGTAGTTTATATATTCTGGAAATCAATTCTACAGGAAGATGCATTAAGAGATAAAGAAAAACATTTTGTTTGTTTCATAGATAGGACAAAATTTTTGAGAGCCAGGATGATATTTCCCTTATGGGAAAACATTTAAAATCTTTAATTGTTACCTTTCTCCCTTTAGCTAATAGCTTTAGATATGACTTCCAGTTACTGTGACCCTCTTTGTAGCTGAGACAAAGGCTAACATGCACATTCCTCCCTACAGGGCTAACATTCAGCAAAGAGAGTGGCAGAAAACAAGCTAACTAACTAAAAGCAAACACTGTGCCCCTGGTAGCCAGGTACTGCAGAGATACAGAGTACTTACTATGCTAATTGCTGTTACAGATGAAAACCTTTCAGTCTGCTCCTCTGGCTTGTAACACACACCCAATTATGGCCTCAGATAGATACACACAAATATTGGGCTTACCTGTAGTTACTGGCAAATGTCCTTTTTGTTTGTTTGTATTATGCAAGCATTATTTTGGGGATTTTTTCTTCCTTATGTCCAACAACAAAAAGTACAAAACTTATAAAATATGCTTTAGGTCGTCATTAGCACACAGGGTGTTTTCTTTTGCCCATAATAAGATAACTTGGCTCATCGGAAGCTAGGTTTTGCCTTTCTGTACCAGATGAGTACAGTCCAGAAGAAAGTAGCTATTGCAGTGAACTTGGCTTGGATCCTGATCAACTGATTTTCCTAACTATAGATATGTAATTCAGTTATTCCTGCCTTCTGAAAGACCATAAATCAGAATATGGGGGGAGAGGGCTGGCAAAGAAGAGACATTACTTTTGTTTATAATATAACAACCTTAAAATTTCCAAGGTCAGGGGCTGGAAAGATGGCCTAGTGGTTAAGAGCACTGACTGCTCTTGCAGAGGACCCGGGTTCGATCCCCAGCACCCACATGGCTGCTGAGAACCATCTTTAACTCCAGTTCCACGGGAATCTGACACCCTCTTCTGACCTCTGCAGCATTGCATGACATGGGCGCACAAACCTACATGCAGACAGTACATTCATACACATACAAAAATAAATTTAAAAAAAATTTTTTTAATTTCTAAGGTCAAAGTTCAGTCAGACCTGTATTTAACTTAGTTCTTATTTACAATTATAAAAGCTGGTTTAAGGACATGGTAATTAAAAGTTTAAGACGGGTTTAATTAACCTTCTTGGATGTTTAATAACCATATTGGATGCCTATGCTAATCTGATCAGAGAGAATTGAACAATATTTCGCTCCTTGCCCTCCATGGTCAACTAAGTGAAATGGGACTATGGAGCATCTCAAAATAACCTGAAACCATGACCTCTAGAGAAGTAGCCATGGAGATCCCACTAGAGGTACTCTACCCAGTGTCTAGTCTACAAAATGAGATTCAACACCTAGGAAGTGGAACCACAGTTGAGCAAGAATTCTGACTTATCCTCACATAGATGGAACTGGTTTAAAAAAAAAAATGTGGAAGCCAGCCCCCAAGAGACAGCCCACGTGACCCCTGAGAACTTAATTAATTAATTAATGTGCCAAGTGGATGGTTTTGAACACCCAACTGGAAAGTATAAACAAAAATTCAAGTAATTGGTATGTTTCTTTAAGAGTCAAAGGAACTACACTTCCCAGACATTAGACTTAAGTACATATAAAATGTCATTTAGCACTAATGATTTTATTATTAATAAAAATACTGCTTAAATGTAAGACTTCAAATCTTGACCTAATTCAACAGTGCAGTGCCTACCTACCCTACAGCTAAGACAAGCAAGCCCATACTTTTCTAACCCATTACACCATCCTTAATCAACTGTCTCCAAAGAACCTTTCAGAATCTCCTGATTGCAGCATCGTGTGACTGCCCAAGCCACTACCCAAGACAACATCAAGACTATGTTGCTGCTCCATGTCCCCAGAGGACTCCCTCTTCCAACAGACCCTGAACCACCCCCTTCCCTCAAAAACCACCCTCAGCTTGAAGCAATTAGAATGACATATACCATCTCCATTCCCATTTCAGGGTGTGAAATGAAGGGAGACCTCCATTGACCTCTTGCCATAGTCAAGGATTTGAAGGCCCTTAAAAAGAAATGGGGGAATTTAGTAACAGGAAAATAACTCCATTTTGTCCTAGGTCCATCCTGCCTCCAGGCTGTGCCTGCTTAGAGATTCCTCCCAGCTTTAGCCTCCCTCAGCAACACATTTGGGGATTTTCATGACCAAAACAACTGCTATATCCAAAACAACTGCCTGCTAATGTATAACCAAAATAACTACTGTAGAAAGGTCTCTCTGACCTCCATCTGGTCCGAACTGTCATTATGATTTTTGTGGGTTTTCCCTTTATAAACTCTGTACTACTGAGCTTCAGTGCTGAGAGAATTTCAGAGGCACTAATCAGTCTTTCCCACACACTTATCAATTATCAATAAAGAACTACTTTCTCTTTTAATTTGCTTATGCATGTGGTGGTGATCTATAATCTTCTCACTTGGGTATAACAATGCCTTGTGGTGTTGTACAGCATGGTGCATACTTTATTATGATATGATCCATTGACTATTACTGATTACACTGCCTGCTGTATGTAAGACAAATGCAGTGTCAAGAAGGGGCACTCATGTCCACAGCATCTTAGAAAAAGATCACCATCATAGGACAGTCTGTTGTCACTAAATTCCAATCCCTCTAACTTCGAAGTCAGCAAACTATAGGAACAGACTGTTGAAGCTCATCGTAACTCTTCATTTTTGGATTTCTTTCACTGTACAGCCACAAACAATCCAGGGAACTCTCCCACAGCAAGTGCTGGGGTAAATGAGCCAGTTACCTCTTCGTTGCATAGTCTAGGGGAGTAATTAGTGAAATCTTGGAGGTAAAGTTCCTAAGGGCCATAGGATCCTGGCAGACACGAAGGTACCCGGAAGGTCATCACTTTGGCCTCAAATCCTACTGACAACCTGACTAACATGGAACATGACCTCACTAAGGGGTGTTGTGTGACACTATTCCTGGGGAGATTTGAACATGTATTCAACCCAGATAGGAAACAAATGACAGACCAAAGTGAGGATACCACCAAAGTCCAACTTGGTGAACCAATGAGTTTTACTGGACCCTTGAGGAGTTACTAACAGGAGTGGAAACGACTCAAACATCACCAAAAGCCCACCCAGCATGGGTGACAGCTCAGGAAAGCAGGGAACCTGGAGGGCACAGCACAACCTGCAGGCAGCTGAGCAGGTTGGAAAGTGTCCTTTCCATGTAGCATGGTTGTCCTGAGCCTCTTAACACAGCATGAAGTCAAGAGTAACCCTTGAGGGATTTCCCAGATCAGATTGGCCTGTGGGCATGTCTGTAGGAGACTGTCTTGATTATGAATTGGTGGCAGAGAGCCTACCCCACTGCGGGTGGTGTCATTCCTTGGCCAGGTAGCCCTGAGCTATATGAGAAAGCTAGCTAAGCATGCAGCTGGAAGAAGGAAAGCAAGCAGCATTCCTCCATGGTTTCTACCTAGAGGTTCCTGCCTTGACTTCCTGCTTTGACTGCCCTCAGGGACAGACTGTGTCCTAGAACCATAAGCCAAATAAACGATTTCTTAAGTTGCTTTTGGACAGAATGTTCTATCACAGCAACAGAACAAAACCATACTCAGGAAGTAGAGGAAGTTATCTCTTATTATGTGTGGGCCTCAGAGAAACCTACAGGAATTCATTCTGTGATTTTTCTATTATGTATGATTTTTCACATCATCCCTTGGTGGATTTGAAACTTCCAGCACAGAAGTACACATGTCCTTTAGGCTAGTATAGAAAATGTAAACAGTCAGAATTTTATAAAAAGTAGATATTTCAGGTAAATATGGGCAAGGGCTGTGACATTTCCCAGTAACATGATATTTTGCTGAGTCCAAAAGCACATTGTAGCAGGGGCTTCCTCAAAGACCACTGCAAGAAGAAGCATTCTTCAAAGAGCTCACAGACTGTAGTTTTTGTGTTTGTCCATCTTATCTTAAAGCTTAGAGTGGGAAGTTCTTCCTTCTTAAACTTTTAAGCACAGATCTAAAGATAGAGCCATATATGGCTAAAACCTTAAAAGAACTATTACAAAATTCTGTTATTCTGTCATATATCAACAAACACACTTATTACTAGGAGTACATAAGATTATCATCATATGCATTTATTGATACTTATCTGCCATACAGAACAAAGTTATACATTGGGTTAATTTTCCCCCATCAACATGACTATAGGTAGCCAATTTCCAACCCATGCCTTGAAGATAAAGATGTCCAGGTATGTTATCTGTACCCTGCATGCCAAATAATGATTGATTTTTTACTTTATATTGTTGTCTAGCTAAATGCAATGACAGATGGTTAACATTAAGCTTGAATTCCACTCTTAGTTGTTCCCGCCAGCTACTTGTACCCACACTACATCTGACAGGGCAGCTAGAAGCCTACATGAGACATCCCAGTGCTCTTCAGGAGTCGTTTGTGGTCTTGTCCTGTTCACAGTGTCGGAACTCTGCTCTTCCCACTGATGGACACAAAGACATAAATAATAGACAGACTAAGCTAACGTTAATGCTGGATGCCTTCATTAAGAGTCCAAGACTTTCTTAGAGAGCCAGGTTCCCTCAAATATCTGCACCTCTAGCTCTGCGGGTTCTAACATCATCCTCTAGCCGCCGTGTGTCCATAGGCAAGCACATCAACACACACACATATGTGTGGATATACTCACGCAGACACACAGATAGAAATAAATAAAGCAAACTTTTGGTAAAGTCTTCTGAAAACTTAGCCATCATTTCACATGTTGTAAAGTCATGGCCATTAATATAATTACAAAACATCTGAATTCCTGGAAGCTCAAGAGAGTATTTGTTTCAAATTGCTCTAGTTTGTTTTCTTATGAATTCTTTAGAATTTCATAAAATATATTTTGACCAAATTTGGATCACCCCCCACTACCTCTGCCCAATTTCATGAACATATATATAATATATCAAGTCCTATAGGTCTCAAAGCTTGTGTCTCTAAATGCCCTTGTGGGCTGTTCCATCTACCTAGAGTCTCACCCTTAGAGAAGACCAATTCCCCTCCCAGCAGCCATCAAATGCCAATTGATCCTCAGGTAGGGTTGAGGTTTCTTACCCACCCTCCCATGTCCACACTGGGGCTTTGCCTGGGTTGAGTTTATATGAGACTTGTGCATGCTGTCACCACTCCTGAGAGTTCATATGAGTAACTGCCCAGTTGTCTGGGAAACTGTTTCCCTGTGATCATCCACCACTTCTGTCTCTTCCCATCTTTCTGTCCCTAGTGCCAGGGACACAAAAACAGGCAGGTCCCTGGGGCTCACTGACCAGGTAGCCTAGCCTATGGGGAGAATTTCAGACCAGTAAAAGTCTCAAAAAATAATAATAACCTTAGGAACCTCACCCACAGTTGACCTACACACACACACAAACACACACACACACACACACACACACACACACACACAATTGCTGTTTGCGTTCTGATTTGAGTTTCATAAAAATTTATTAAATGCCTATTATCTTAGGATTAGGACAGAATTTCCAGCAATTTCTGAAATGGCCCTAAACATGGCTAGTATCATTTTGAACTACATGTTTAAATAAAGCACTTAACACTGGTAATGATCAAATCAAAATACTGATCAGCTCTTAAAAATCGTGAAAATGCTCTACATCTTGCAATATCAAATATTCAGCCAAAATTTCTTATTTAAGGACAAGCACATCTCCAGGTCACCACCACCCCTGCTTTGGGATTAGCTCCATTCACACAGCCCCAGGGCTCACATCTACTTGGCTTAGCTAGTTAGAACTGGCCAACCTTTTCCGCATTGGCCTGGCATGAGCCTAGACTCCTTTGCCTGCTAGAGAGCTCCCAACTACCCAGCCTGAAACCACCTGATCCTCCCAATAAAAAAATCAAAAGTGAGAACCTGAAACACAGAACAACTAACTATTCATACCTTATCAGACAGCAAACAAGCCACCGCAATAATAAAAACAGAACAAAACTTCAACACAATGAAGGAAGGCTAGAAATTCATATCAGACACATAACCAACAAAAGAAATCCATACGCCCAGGTCACAATGAAAAAACACAGATAATATGAAAAAACAAAATAATGTGCCCCCAGAAGATCCTATAGAAGTGTTCTATAATGAGATCTTCCCAGAGGAACCCCAAGACACAAAAGTTAAAAGAACAATCATAAACATGATCAAAGAATTCAACAACTTTAAAGGACAGACAAAGAAATCAAAGAGGTTAGAAATAAATTTCTGACTGAAGCTCATGAAAATACAAATACACAACTGAATGAATTGACAAAGACAATTCAGGATTTAAAAAGTGAATTCATGAAAAATAGAAATTGAAGGAAATTCAGAAATGGAACATTCAGGAAATGTGGAACACTATGAAAAGACCAAATCTGTGCATCGCAGGCTTAGACAAAGGAGAAGAATCCAAGACGAATGGTATTGACCAGATCTTCAATAGGATATACAAGAAAACTTCCATAAGTTAAGGAAAGACCCATTCAGATACAAGAAGCACACCAATTAGACCAGGACAGAAATTCCCCATGGCATGACATAGGAAAAATGCTAAACATACAGAACAAAGAAAGGGTACTGAAAGCTGAAAGAGAAAAACAACAAGTTACATATAAAGGAAAACCCATCCAAATTGCAGCTGACTTTTCTTATTTATTTATTATTTTTTTATGTGTATGAGTCTACTGTCTGCATGTAGGTTAGTGCACCTGTGTCGTGCAATGCCACAGAGGTCAGAAGAGGGCGTTGGATTCCCCTGGAACTAGAGTCAAAGACAGTTCTTAGCCACCATGTGGGTGCTGGGAATCGAATCCAGGTCCTCTGCAAGAGCAGTCAGCACTCTTAACAGCTGAACCATCTCTCCAGCCCCTGCAGCTGACTTTTCAATGCAATCTATAAAAGCCAGAAGAGCCTGGAACAAAGTATACCCATTTCTAAATGATCATAGATGTCAACCCAGAATACTTTATTTAGAAAAACTGTCTATCATAGTTTAGAAGGAAGGGAATACTTCCATGATAAAATAAGCTGGAAGAAATTATGTCCACCAAACCATCCCTGTGGAAAACACTTAAAACAATACAAAAAAATACTGAAGAAAGGAATGACCATACCCAAGAGGCTGCAAAAAAAAATGAAGATAAAATTATAAAAACACAAAATAGGACTAAGAACACAAGCAGAAATAAAATAACATTAACTAGTACACATCATTTAATAATAACTTTAGATATGAAAACTCTTCCAGTAAAAAGACACATACTAGATGAATGTATTAAGAAACAAAATCCGGGCTAGGCGTGGTGGCACACGCCTTTAATCTCAGCACTTGGGAGGCAGAGGCAGGTGGATCTCTGAGTTCAAGGCCGGCCTGGTCTACAAAGTGAGTTCCAGGACAGCCAGAGCTACAGGGAGACCCTGTCTCAAAAAAACCAAAAAGAAAAAAAAGGAAAAGAAAAGAAAGAAAATCCACCTTTTTCTTATCTACAAGAAACTCTTCTTATCTTCAAGGATGGAAGGATAGAAAAAATACTCCAAGTAAAAGGCACTAAGAAACAATCAGGCATTGCAATTCTATTATCTGACAAAATAGACTCCAAATTAAAGTTATTAGAGGAGATAAAGAATGTCACTTGGTTCTGATCAAGGGAACATCAACAGAGAAGACATTATAATCATGAACATATGGACAAACTCCAATGCACCCAATTTCAAAACAGTACTACCAGACTTCAAGAAACAGATTAATCCCAACTCAGTAATAGTAGGCAACTTTAATACCCCACTTTCTCCAATAGACAGGTCAACTGGACAAAGAATAAACTGGGAAACAGCCGAAAGAAATTATATCATACATTAAATGGACCTAACAGACATCTACAGAATATTCCACCCAAGCACCAAAGAATGCATATTCTACTCAGCAGCCATGGAAGTTTCTTCCACATAATAAGACAAAAAACAAACCTCAACAAATACAAAATAACTGAAATAATACCATGTATTCTATTGGACCATAATGCCATAAAGCTTAAAATCAACAGCAAAAGAAGATCTAGGACCATGGGAAGGGAAAACCCCAGTGTGGAGTACAAGGGCAGGACCAATGGTTGTTTGGGCATGTCAAGGAAGAGCCTTCAAACATGACATTGTTCAGCCTAATTTAAAAAAAAAAAGAAATCATAATCTGAAGATGCTAAAAGATATATGTGGCATGCATATTTTGGAGTGATAAAGATTGGAAGGAACAACAACAAAAAGACTGGGTCAAAGAACTAACTGAAACAGTGAACTTCTGCTCAAAACTGTAAACTTCTGCATCGAAAATTTTAAAAGACTGAGAAAAAGATGAAAAACACGTTTGGCAGAATGCATGAGCTCTGGTGGGGTGGAGGGACAAGGAACGGGGAATGGGTATAGACTTGATTGAAAATTTTGTGTGAAATGAACAAATTTTCAATAAAAATCTGCTTTAAAAAAAAGAATATCTAGGAATGACACAAACTCATGGAGCTTGAACAACACATTCCTGAATGGTGAAGTCGCAGAAGGCATCAAGAAAGAAATAAAAGTATTCCCAGAACTAAATGAAAATGATAATACAATGCAACAAAACCTCTGGAGCAGATTAAAAGCAGTTCTAAAAGGGAAGCGTATAGCTGTAGCACCTCCATCAAAATAATCAGAGAGCACAAATAAATGACTGAATGGTACAATTCAAAAATCTGTACAGCCAAGAATAAGCTAAACCTGAACCCATCAGATGAGAATAAATAATAAAACTCAAAGCAGATATCAATGAAATAAAAACAAAAATACAAAGAATCAATGAATCTAAGACCTGGTTCTTTGAAAAGATAAGCAAGACAGACAGACCCTTGGCCCAGCTAACCAAAATAAAGAAAGAGCAGAGTCAAAACAAAATCAAAGATGAGAGAAGAACCATCACCACAGATACTAAAAGGATCCAAACATTATTATAGGAAATACTTTGAAAAACTATCCTGTATTAAATTAGAAAATCTAAAACAAATGAACAAATTTCTAAAATCAATGGAACCACCAAAATTAAACCAAGAAGAGATCAACAATTTAAACAAACCCATAACAAATAAGGACATCAAAACATACAAAACATACAAAGCTTCCTGACTTTAAAAAAAAAAAAAAGCCCAGGTCCAGATGGAGTCACAGCAGAATTTTATCAGACTTTCAAAGAATTGAATAACCAATTGAATAACCAATACTGCTTATTCAAAAAAGATAGAAACAGAGGGGGAACTTTCAAAATCCTTCTATGAAGCCAGTATTATTCTAATACCAAAACCAAGTAAAGATACAAAATAAGGAAAACTATAGGCCCATAAGCCTAATGAACATAGATGTAAACGTTTGTAACAAAATATTTGCAAATCACATACAGACACACATCTAAAAGATGTCATGATTAAATAGGCTTTATTCCAGAGATGCAGGCATGGTTCAATATATGTAAGTCAGTAAACATAATAAATTATATAAATGTATTTAAAGACAAAAATCACATGATCATCTCAATAGACTCAGAGAAGGCCTTTGACAAAATCCAACATGCATTCATGATAAAAATTCCTGGAGGGAATGGGACTGGTGGGAACATACCTCAACATAATTAAGGCTAGATACAACAAACCTATAGTCAACATCATTCTAAATAGAGAAAAACATTGAAACATTGAAACATTCCCATTAAAATCAGGAGCCAGACAAGACTGCCAACTATCTCCACTCCTTTTCAATACAGTGCTTGAAACTTTAGCTAGAACAATAAGACAAGAGAAGGAAATTAAAAGGGTACTAATTAGAAAGTGAGAAGTCAAATGGTCCTTATTTGCAGATGATATGATATTAAACATAAGAGGTCCCAAAATTGCACCAAAAACCTTCTAGAAATAATCAACACTTTCAGTAAAGTGGCAAGACACAAAATGAATTTACAAAAATCAGTATATCAGTATCAAACAGAGAAAGAGTGCAGGGAAATATTTCCAATCACAATGGCCTCAAAAAAAAGCCATCTACTGATAACCCTCACCAAAGACATTAAAGACCTCTTCAAGGAAAACATTAAATCTTTAAAGAAAGAGACTTATGAGACACAAGAAGATGTCATACGAAATTCACAAAAAGTCATAAAAAGTTAAACAAAAAATAAGCATATTTGGGCCAATAAGACAGCTCAGCTGGTGAAGCGCTTGCCACCAAGCCTGATGACAAGAATTCAACCCCTGGGACTTGCGTGAAGGCAGGAAAGAATCAACTCCTGGAAGTTGTCCTCTGACCTACATACACGTAGACATTAATAATAAATAAAATAAAAATTAAAAATAAGCACACCCATTTCATTAGTATACAATTTTGCCTTTGTCTTTACTAAATGGTAAAATTATATACATATATATATATATATATATATATATATCAAAGAGCTATTTTCCAAATCAATTTCTCAGTTACTATCAGTAAATGTTTGATTTGTATACATGTTTCATATGTCTATATACCCACATAAAAACATCCCTGGTTGCCGGGCGTGGTGGCACATGCCTTTGATCCTAGCACTTGGGAGGCAAAGGCAGGCAGATCTCTGTGAGCTCCAGGCCAGCCTGGTCTACAGAGTGAGTTCCAGGCCAGGTAGGGATACAGGGAGGCCCTGTCTCAAAAAGACCCCCCCAAAAAAAAACCTTCCCTGGCCAAAGGGGGCTAGGAGTGGAAAAGTCTAAGAAGTCCTGTTCTAAGAAAAATTGAGGCCTCTAACCTTACACCACCAGACCCAGAAACCAGAGTGAAATTCTCCAGTGCCTGGGTAATTGTGTTCAGTCTTAATGTATTCAGGCCTTAACCTTGCCATCTGTGAGGCAAACTGTCTTTTAAAACATTTATCTAGAGACACAATGTAGTTCATTTGCAATCATTGCCTTCCATTCATGTAGTTAAGGTTAAGCAGTAACTGGACTCAGAGGGCATATTCCGTTACATTCTTCATTCCAAATGTGCTTATCATGGAGTTTCTATCTTAGCGTCTTACGGTATGGTGATCGAAGTGTCTGTGGTCCCTCATACACTAGACTTCACGGTGCTCCCATCCCCAGGTGACTACCAATGACTGGTGCCTGGTTCTTTGTAATAACTTCCTTTCTGTTGAGTCCGTTTCCACAGGGAGCCCTGTACAGATGACTTGCAGATGTTTCACAAATGTGTGTGTGTGTGTTACATATGCACATGTGTGTGCAGGTACAAGCACACTTTTGCACACATGGAGGTCAGAGGAGAATGTCAAGTTTCCTGTTCGATCACACTCCTCTTCATTTCCTTGGGACAGACTCTTTCACTGAACCTGGGGATAGGCTGGTAGCAGCAAGCTCCAGAGATTGTCCTGTCTCCATCCTGCCCAGCATTAGGTTTACAGGTGTGCATTGCCATTCCCAACTCTTTTGTGTGGGTACTGGCAGTTCAAAGCTAGGTCCTCATAACACCACACTAAGCACTTTTATCCCCTGGGTCATTTACCAGTGCCTTATTTGACACATTTTGAATATCACTAACCAGAGCCCTCCTTTTAGATCACCGGGCCACAGCTGGGACTAATGGCAGCACTGAGGGCTGAGCGATGCCACTGACGCACAGCCTGTGGTTTCTTCCATAGCCCATAGCTTTTGAGCTGAAAATAAGGACTTTTTAAAATTGTAACACTTTAATTAAAATGAATAGGCTAATAATTGACAGGCTGCACAGTTACCATCAATTTTCTCACTGATCTCCACTATAAATAAAAGCTACAGAAATCTCAGCAAGAGGAAGCACTTCAGCAATCAAGAGCAGGAGCACTTAGCCATGGCCTTGTGTGAAGTGCTGGGGCCCAGGCTGTTGTCATGGTTTCACAAAACGCATTTGTCAGAAGAGATGAAGAGATGGTGTTCAAGGATCTGATGTGGTGCCCAGAGACAATGGGCCTCATAGTCAGCTTAAATGGAAAATGATGAGAAAACACCATCTAAATTCTTTAGCAAAGACTTCTCTATAAAGAAGTGAGCACCCATTGCTGGACAGACAGAGGGTGCTCCAGGAAGCGTGTGTCATGCCAGTTCCCATTACAAGTGTAAGGGACCCTGACAGGGTCGTGGAGAAGTAATAAAGATGGCTCACTTCCTGCTTCTTTTTGGTCTCCGGCAGGAAGGCCTTCCTTCTCATTCCAACAGGAACCCTTCAACTGACCTGCTTAGTCATGTCCAGACCTGATGCCTCATTAGTTAGAGCCATAAGCCTGTCAGCAGTCGCCCCTTTAAGTTGACCAATCCAAAATTAGGGGAGGGGAAACCACTAAAAACCCTAAAACCCAGATTCTCTTCAGAAGACGTTGGATTTTGATTTCCATGTTCCCTCACCACTGGTAGAGGGCTTCATCATTCTGTATGAATATGTGTATGTACATATGATTCATTATGTGTATGTATGTGATCCTTTATCTTTCAATAAAAGTCTGTTTGGCTGCTACTCTCTACTGGTATGAGGGGGGTTTTTTCCTGCCTTTCAATCCTTTAATTGGCTTAGAAAACAACCCAACAACACCCATAGACCGATACTGATGTCTGAGGATGATGGCAACAGAAGGATACACAAGCCTTGACGAGCATTTGAGTGGCTTGCTTCCCTGTGTGGATGTAATGTAAGCATTAGTGCATGTGTCTCTCCCTAACCCTCAGATATAGGCAAATTCTGAGTCCCACATGTCCAGAAACATGGCTTCTTGTCTCCATCATCATCACCCTCCTCCTGCAGTCCTGGAGGGACTTTCTGAATATCTACAAGATGGAAGAAACTAGCTTCGACAGAACCAAAAAGCCCATGTGTCAGCATGATTCACCTATGCAGCTGTGGCTGTCTCTCACCTCCACAAACTCACACCTGAGTGAAGACGCAGCCCAGGTTGACTTTATTAAGCCTCGACCCGTCAGGCGTATTTGATTCAAGGTTCTGAGTCTCAAACCGGAAGTTGTTAGAAGCACTCTGCTCATGTTTTGAGCGCTCGGTCTCAGCTTGTGGTGCTATTTTGAAGGGCATGGAGCCTTTGGGAGTGGGGCCTGGCTGGAGGAAGTGGGTCCCTAGAGGGGGCTCCTTGAAGGATCTGGTCCACGTCATCTGAACAGGCTCCTACCACTAATCAACACAACATAAGGAGCCCAATGTTTTAGGAAGGGCTCATCACGGGCGAGCTGCTCGCTCCCACTTCCGGGGGCCATACAAAGCAAGCGCTTTACCAACCAAGCCTCTCCCCGTTCCTCTCACCAAGTTTCAAGAGTTCGAAGCCGTCCTGACCCCCTCTGCTTTGTCCTGACAGCGCTGCTCCCTGATGAACAGCTGGCACAGTCTCCTGTCACTGTCCCCTGGGACATTTCATCCTCTGTGATGCACCCAGTTTGCCCCTG
The DNA here is from genome assembly GCA_009823505.1 of Rhizomys pruinosus. Lineage (NCBI taxonomy): Eukaryota > Metazoa > Chordata > Mammalia > Rodentia > Spalacidae > Rhizomys > Rhizomys pruinosus. The sequence continues at coordinate 143,612 of VZQC01009804.1, forward strand.
CCAACATGTCCTAACTCCTCTACTCAAACAGCAGCTTGTTGCATCTAGAAGGCAACGTCATCCCTTGTCTGTCTGTGTGTCCCAAGACTGCAATATGCTCTCAGCATCTGACCTCCCCTCCCCTCCCCTGCAGAATCTCTGCCCCTTCCTCTGCTTCTCGTCCTGTCTGATCCCACCAGAAGAGTCCATGTTGCACCTCTACACTCAGGACAGCCCTCATCCAGATCACCACCAGGCGAGCTTCTGCTGACCCGATTCAAGGGCCTTTCCTTCTTTCCCTAGATCTGTTGTTCCCAAGTGAATGACCACTAATCTATCTGCTTGACTCTTCCCCACCCTCCACTATCTTTATTCCTAGCTGGAAAACAAAGGAACTAGAACTGACTGGACTGGAAAGGGAGGCAGGATTGGTTAGGAATATATTTGTACATATGAAAAGTGTAATAAATACAATGAGCAAAAACATAGCTCAGTCAGATGGCTAGGGACAGCCTGAATGTACAAAAGTAAGAACCTTCACGTGCAGACAGCATCTGCCCTAGGCTGTATTAGAAGAAAAGATGCATCTAAAACTACAGCCGGAGGAGGCTGAAGAGAGGGCTCAGTCAGTAAAGTGTTGATTTGCAAGCATGAAGACCTAAGTTCAGTCCCCAGAACTCACATAAAAAAGTTGGACATAGTACATGCCTTTAATCCCAGAACTGGGGAGGTAGAAAGGGGAGGCTCCCTGGGGTTTGTTAGCTGACCAGCTTAGCTTACTTGGTGAGTACCAGGACAGTGAGAGGTCCTGTCTCAAGACACATAGTGGACAGTATCTGAGGACCACACACACACACACACACACACACACACACACACACACACTAACACACACATTGACACATAAATACACATAAAAATAAATAGCAGTAAAGAGATTGTGAGCTGCCACAGAATCCACAATGCTGCGCTCTCTGTAGGAAGAGCCTAATAAAAACCCTACCAAGGAACAGACCCAATTAGGGGCCCTGAGGCACTATGGCAAATTCCTCTCCCCAGTACCTTGCATAGGACCATGACTGAGACACAGTCTCTAAAGAGGGAAGTGAAGTAATATGAGACTATTTTGGTTGTCGGGTAAATGGAGCCTACTCCAATCCAACTGGAAACCTTACCAGAAAGGGAGATCTGGACACAGAGACATACCATCCCTGTGTTCAGACCAGAGGCCAAGGGAGGACAAGGAGAGAACAGGGTATAAGCCAAGAACAAAGATCCCAGCAGAGACTGAGTCTATGGGCCCCTTGCCTCCATAAGCACCTTGACTTTGACGTTCCAACCTCCAGAAACATGGGGATTAACTCCCATTTTGTAAGCTTCCAGTACAGTATTTTGTTAGGCTGGCCCCTGAAGACCAACACACACGGACAAATGAATGAAAAGTGGCCATGATGCTGGGCAGTTGTCTGATCAACATAGCAAAGATGCTCATGTTCCCAGAATTATTGTACAAATTTAATGGAGTCATAATAAAGCAAATCTAGGAGTGCACAGACCTTAGATTGGGGATTTCCCAGGACCACCTGAAGTACAGACCACAGTGCAATAAAACTCAGTATCAACACCAGGATAAGCCCTACTATCTACAAGAACACATGGAGACTAAACAACACACTCCTGAATAATGAGTGGGTCAAGGAAGAGATAAAGAAAGAAATAAAAGCATTCCTGGAACTGAATGACAATGATAATACAACACACACACACACACACACACAAAAAAAAACCTATGAGATACTTTAAAAGCAGTACTAAGAGGTAAGTTTATAGCTCTGGGTGCCCACATTAGAAAAACAGAAAGTGCACAAGTGAATGATCTAACACTACAGCTAAAAGTACTTGAGAGGCAACAACAGATGAACCCTAAATGCAACAGACAGGAAGAAATCATAAAAATCAGAGCAGAAATCAATGAAATAGAAACAAAGAAAACCATACAAAAAAAATCAATGAATCCGAAAGTTGGTTCTTTGAGAGAATAAACAAGATAGACAGACCTCTAGCCCAGTTAACCAAAAGAAAGAAGAAACAACTCCAAATCAATACAATCCGTGATGAAAGGAGAAACATCACAACAGACAATGAAAAGATCCAGACAATCATATGGAAATACTTCAAAAACTTATACTCTACTAAGTTCGAAAACCTAGAAGATATGCATAAATATCTGAAATCCTGGGAATCACCAAAGCTCAACCAAGAAGAGATTGACAGCTTAAACAAACCCATAATATATGAAGAAATTGAAGATGTAATAAGAAACCTCCCAACTAAAAAAAGCCCAGGCCCAGATGGTTTCACGGAAGAATTCTATAAAACATTTCAAAAAGACAACTAATATTACTCAACTTGTTTAGAAGGATACAAACAGAGGGAATTCTTCCAAATTCCTTCTATGAAGCCAGCATCACTCTAATACCAAAAGCAGGCAAAGATACAACCAAAAAGGAGAACTATATACCCATCTCATTAATGAACACAGATGCAAAAATTCTCAACAAAATATTGGCAAACTGCATACAGACCCACATAAAGAAGATCATCCATCATGACCAAGTTGTGGGGAACACGAGTCTAGATTTGATAATCTTGTACAAAATATATATTAAAAATAAGTNGCACTTAAATACAAACAGGCAGAGATGAACCAACAAAAGGAGAACTATAGACCCAATCTCATTAATGAAACACAGATGCACAAATTCTCAAAAAATACTTGAAAAATGCATACAGACCCACAACAAGAGATCAATTATCATGATCAAGTTGGATTCATACCCAGAGATGCAGGGATGGTTACAACATACGAAACTGCAATAAATATACTCTGCACCTCATCCACATATCCTATCATGCGTATCCTGATAAAACTATATATATTATCTCTACATGACATCATCCAATATGCTCGCAGCGAAAAAGCCTTTTGACTAACATTATATACTAGCATCGACCTCCTTCATGCTATAAAGTCTTAAGAGGAATATGGTTAGGAAAGGGATTCATTCCTCAATGTCAAATCAAAGCCATATTACAGACAAACCCCACACGACAACATCATTCTAAGTGTAGCAAGGACAGAAGCAATTCCCTTATAAGGTAGGAACCAAACAAAGTTTGGTCGCCCCTGTCACCACCCTCCTTCAATTATAGTGCGTTGAAACACTTGCTAGGGAATAAGGCAAGAGAGCGAAATTAAAGGAAGTAGCTGAGTTGGAAAAGAGGAATAAGCTATCTACTTTTTGCTGATAATGATTCTTCACTTAAGGGATGCTAAAATTTCACCCAGAAACTCCTAGACAAGGATTAAGGAGTTTTCCAGTAAGTTGGCAGGATTACAAAATACTTCTAGCACTACATCAGTTGCCTTTCTATTAACCAACAACAAGCAACTGAAGAAGGAAATAAAGGAGACCTCACTCACAATAGCCTCAAAAAAAAACTATAAAGTACCTAGGAACAAATCTAACCAAAGCCACCAAAAACCTCGTACAAAAAAAAAAAAAACATTTTTTAAACACCCTGAAGAATGAAAGGATGTGAAGAAGACATCAGACAGATGGCAAAGCACCTCCCATTCCTCACAGATTTGGCAAACAATTAATTATAGTAAAAATATTTATCTACCCAAACTCTTAGACAGCATTTAATGCAATCACCAGATTAAAATCCCCAAGAGCTATTATTTCAACAGGCTTGGAAAAAAAGTTCCTTAATTCATTATCGGAAAAAAAAGACCTCAGAAAAATGCCAAAGCACCCCTGAGCAAAAAAGACCAATACATGGAGGGATCTCTATACAGACTTCGAAACCACTAATCTACAAGGGTCTATAATCATAAACAGCCTGGTACTGGCACAAAACCAGACGTTAGACTCAGTGGAACAGGAAAAGTCCAACTAGACTACAATGCTGCCGCACCTTCATATTTCACAAAAGCGCGAAGCCAGGAGAAAGAAGTATGCATCTTCGCAAGTGGGTTGGCAAATACTGGACTCACCACTTAGATAAAAGAATGAATTAAACCCTACGTTTTGGCCCTTTGTACAAAAGTCAACTCAGTGCAGAATTAAAGACCTCAACTGGAACCCCAAAGTCTCAAGTGTGCATAGAAGAAATAAGTTGGCAGCAGACTACAAGACATTAGGTGCAGGAAAAGACTTCCTAAATCAGATTAGCAGCCGCACAAGATTATAAGATGGAAACATTGACAAATGGGACCTTCAATTAAACTCAAAAGCTTTGAACATCAAAAGAAAAAAATCAAGGAAGTGAAGAGAAAACACAGAGTAGAGGAAACCTTCACTGCAGATACATCTGACAAAAGCATTTCGATTTCCATGAATACTATCAAACTACCTCAAATCAAAAAAGAAACGACGAAAGAAAACAGAGACCCACTTCAAAAAACATGAGGCAAAGAGCCTGAAACAGGACCTTTCACAGTGAGGAATTAGAGTATGGGATGAGAAGAAACATCTTAAAAGATGGGTCAACATTCACTAATAATTGGGAATGCATATTAACAATCCACTCTTACAAGATATCATCTCACTCTGAATAAGATGGCTAGGTCAAGAAAACAACTGATCCAGTGCTGGAGAGCTGTTGGGGAAAGGGGAACACTCATACACTGCTGCGTCAGGAATGTAACATTTGTACAACCACTATGTACGAGCCGCAGATGTGGAGAACCCTTTAAAGACTGCAAAACTGAGGCTCTGCCACCTTGACCCACTCATATCACTCCTGGTCTGATACCCACAAGACTGCATCCCTGCAAAATATCCATGCACAGCTATGTTTATCGCAGCTCTCCTTCAAGCCACATAACAAAGAGCTGGAACCAACCCATGCTGCCTCAACGACACGTGGATGACAAAAATGTGGTCCATCTACACAATGGAGTTCTATGCAGCGGTAAAGAAAGATGACATCATGAATCTTGCAGTAATGGATGAAGCTAGAAGTATCAACGCGGGCATGCGTGGTGCAGCCTTTAATCCCAGCCACTTGGGAGAGAGGGTGGGTTGGATCTCTGTGAGCTTCACAGGCGCAGCGGCTGGTCTAACAGAGCCAAGCTCCAGGACAGCTGGTAGCTAAAAGGACGACCCTGCCTCAAAAAATACCAAAAAAAGGAAAATCAAAGATTACTCATGATAGTGAAGTAACACAGTCCACAGAAACAACAAAGACGGAATGGTGTCCCTCATCTGTGATGCTAGCACCAATGACCTCAGTTGTATGGCAAATCTGACTGCAATGTTAATGTGATCTGAAAACCAACTGTGCTTCTATATTTGTGAATCGCCTTAAAACATAAAAATATTTAAAAAATAACGTAAATAAGGCAAATCCAGCATTCATATGAAAAATATTCAAGGGAAAAAAGAACCCGCTAAAGAAGAATACATGTAATCCAGGCTGTGGTATGCGATGCCTCATAACCAGCTACAGGAGGCTGAAGGAGGAGGAATCACAAGGTTCGAGTGTCATCCTGACTTGCTGACCCTATTGAGTAAGATAAACAGAGCGACAAGAGAGAGAAAAGACGAGGGAGAGAGAGAAAGACGAAGAAAAAATAAGGAAATGGTATCTGTATAATCATCAGTATGAAAACCATTTTCATGTAGGAAATGCTAAAACAAATTACCACATTAAATTCTTAAACAATAAAAATCTATGTCTGGGATTGAAGAAGTATTAATTTTCAAGTCTACAAATGACTCCAACAGAAATTTAAATGCAAACACTCTGTTATGCATGAGAAAAAATATCACATTCACAGGAGAACAAGTTACAGTAAATAAAATGTGAATTCCCTTATTGGTCTATAAAAAGGTTGGATGCAGCATTGGGTAGACAAGGTGAAACTGACATTACTGGGCATTATTGGTGTAAGTGTAATTTTTTAAGTTAAATTTTTTTTCCTTTTCAAATGTTTTTAATGCTTTTTACATAGTGAGAGCTTGTTGCGATGGCTGGAGGCTGTGCTGGTTATTGAGTGCATTTATTTTTTTAATTATATATTCTATGTTCAAGGCTTCAACATCTAGATCTGTGGTCCCACCCTATGCCGCCACCAGAGGCTCATGTGTCGTCTTGCAACAATAAGCTTTCCATCTCTTCTCTCAGTCTTTTCGTATTCCTCGTGGAAGTTGACTGTGTTTTGAGCCGTGGAAGTTCACTGTTTCAGTCCGTTTTCTTTAATGCAATCCTTTCTGTTGTTGTTGTTGTTGTTGTTGTTTCCAATATGCAGCACTCCCAACTGCTTGGACAAAAGCTCAAAGGGCCATGCACAAAAAATACTTACAACTAGGTAATTGGCACTAGCATCCACAGATGAGGGATACCATTCGTCGTTTGTTTTTCTGGGACTGTGTTACTTCACTCAGCATGATGTCTTCTAGCTCCAGCCATTTTCCTGCAAAGCTCATGATGTCACCTTTCTTTACTGCTGCATAGAACTCCATTGTGTAGATGAACCACATTTTCTCTATCCACTCATCAGTTGAGGGACATTTAAGTTGGTTCCAGCTCCTTGCTATTGTGAAAAGAGCTAAAATAAACATGGCCATGCATGTATCTCTGCGGTGGGGTGAGTCTTGAGGGTACATGCCTAGGATTGGTATGGCTGGGTCGGGTGGAAAGTTCATTCCAAGTCTTCCAAGGGTTCTCCACACTTCTTTCCATAGTGACTGTACAAGTTTACATTCCCACCAGCAGTGGATGTGGGTTCCCCTTTCCCCACAACCTCTCCAGCACTTGGTATAATTTGTTTTCTTGATCCTAGCCAGTCTTATTGGAGTAAGATGATATCTTAAAGTGGTTTTGATTTGCATTTCCTTAATAATTAGTGATGTTGAACACTCCTTAAGATTGTAAGTGTAATATAAAATCAACCTATGGAGAGCAAATTTCCCAATGCCATGACAATTAAAAATGCATGTGCCAAGGTTGGGCATGGTAGTGTTCGGGAAGCTGCAGCAGGAAGATCACCCCAGGTTCAAGACCCATCAGGGCTACAGAGCAAAACACTGTCACAAAATCAAAACAGAAAAAAATATATTGCATTCACCCACAGGTGGTAACTGTTATGAACAAAAAGTCCTTCAACTTTAACAAAATGCACACAGAAGATGGAGAAGTTTGCCTATGCATCCATAAACACATGCACACACAAATACACATGTACAAGCACACACTGACACATATACACAAACATGCACAACACCTAGTTCAACTGTGGTCAACAGCAGGACTTGGTGAACTGTGGCCCATGCGTGGGTCAACTCTGGCTGTGACCTGATTTGAACAACTTACCAGCTAATTTCATTTTAAATGACTAGAAAAATCCAAAGGAAAATGACATTTTTCAGCACATAAAATTTGGGATTCGATGTCTATACACCAAGTTTTATTGCCACACATCTACACCAACTTGGTGGTATATTCTCTCTGCAGCTTTCACAGCACAGTGGCAGAGGAGGGTCAACTGCAAGTTCCCCTGTGTCCCAGGAGACAGAGATATGTAGTTGTCACTATGTCCCTGCAGGAACTGTTCTACCTCTCTGGGGTTTCAGGGAAGACAGGAGCCCATCCACCTCTGGTATAAAGCACAGCAGTGGTACAAAGCCTGCAATACTCACACATCTAGTGAAGACAGAGTGTGCACATGCCCAGAAGTCAGAGGCTACTGGGAGGGAATAAGGCTTCTGGTCTAAGAACTGTACTCCTGAGTGAATCAGTGCGGAAGGAAAGCCATGGGCTGCAGAATCAACATGAGGAGATTCTTCGGGGGTAAGAGCTGGCCACAAGGCTGGCAGCAGGGCCTGTGGAGACTGCAACACTCCACCGCACTTGTCGCACTTGTCCCACAGTGTAGGACACTGTTCTCCAATACCTGCCTCAGACCAGACTAGGGAGGAGCTCACAGGAGAGGGGGCCAGTCCTGACCTCAGTGCTCCCCAGCAGGTCTGTAGGAGCTCAAGAGTTCTGTTTTTCCTTGAAGGAATGTGGGCCTCGTTTGGTCATAACATTACTCATTTGTCACTCTGTCAGGAGGGTGCTGCAGGGGAGAGTGAGCTTAGACATGAAAGACATTCAAGTTCAGAGTGTAACTAGTCAGGTGAACCTGGGCGCCTCAGTGTGTTCCCCCATCATAAACAAATGCTACTGCATGCCTGTTTAATTACAGGGATATCATTGCTGTCTCCATTATTGGTTTGTTTGTTTGTTTGTTTGTTTTTTGTTCTTTACGAGACAGGGTCTCCCTGTAGCCCCAGCTGTCTTGGAACTCACTCTGTAGAGCAGGCTGGCCTTGAACTCACAAAGATCTGCCTGCCTCTGCCTCCCAAGTGCTAGGATTAAAGGCATGTGCCACCACTCCCAGCTGTCTCCATTATTGTTAATGTAGTTCCATTAATTATACTCATTTCTCATTGTTAATATCATTTACATTTACGATGTAGTTAATACATTGCTAAGTACATACTATGTTCATTGTCTCATTAAATTCTCAGATGACCCTTTGAACTGACTGTTATTGTGTCCTATTATTTACAGGCTATAAGAGGTTAAATGGGCCTTTTTTTCCAATTTAATTGGGATAAATCTGACACTGGGGTGGAACATGTTGATTCTTAAGGCAGGCCTGTGTGGATAAGGCGTAGCAGCTGCCCACTTTGGTTGGCTGATCCACCTGCAACTTCCTTGCCCGTGTGAATCGGGACACTCTGGGAGCAGCTCCCTGACCAACTGGCCGGAATGCTGGTTTCTGGATCCTCTAGTGCTCTCATATGTCCAAGCAGTTCTGAGTGGAGTCACTATAGCAACCACTAGCATTCCTCTTGGAGGACCAGCCTCTGAGACATCTATCTCATCCCAGTACTGCAGATGAGAACTTTGTGCCCCAAGGCTCTAGAGCCTGGTACTCAGCGAAGCAATTGCCAGATCACAGACCATTTCCTGCTGAACTGTCACTCTGTCTTCCAGGACCTAGTTATCCCTTTGTCATCCTACACAAGCCCCTCAGAGCTGCAAGGCTAAGAACAAAGCCCCTGATGCTGCAGGGAGTGATGACACACCCAAAACATGTCCAACAATGATTTCCACTCAGGCCAATGACACCTCCTGGGGGGACATGGTATAATGTCTGCAGACCTCTGGCCACTGCAACTGATAGGTGAGGTGCTGACATGCAGCTTGTCGGAACCAGGGATGCTGTTGACCTTCAGCAGCAGCCCCCTCTGCAGAGGGCCGTCCACACAGGAGCTGCTCCAGGAGGTCTGGCCTCCACAACACCTTCTCTGTAGCAGCATTGCAGGCATCCACTCACCAGCTTCTGGGAGGGGTCTTCACTGCACATCTGCATGATTTTGGTGCCCTGTGTTACTGTTAGTGCCTAATCATATGCCCCAGAGCACAATGTCCTTTCCAGCAGAGACATTTGATCAATATATTGATGTGACTGGAGAGCACCATATCAAGCAAATGAGCCACACGGGGAAAGACAAAATCACCTTGTCTCTCTCAAATGTGGAATCTAATTTTACATATGTGATATACACATAATCATATGTATAAAATCACATATGACATATATGACAGACTCATATATGGGACTAGCTGGTGAAAGCAGGGGACTTAGTGGAGGGAGGAAAGGCTGTACAAGCCAAATGTGATCAGAGTACATGATGCACTTGAATGAAAATGGCCTTACAAAAGCCACCACTATGCGCAAACATATAGAACACATACGCGTATTTTAAGCTAAAAATATCAAAATTTCTTCTACTAAAAAGTAGGAGCTCAAATCTGTAAAGCAACTTTTATTAATTAGAAAGAAAGCAATGTAAAGAATTATCATTGAGGGGCTGGAGAGATGGCCTAAGGTTAAGAGTGCCGACTGCTCTTGCAGAGGACCCAGGTTCGATCCCCAGCACCCGCATGGCGGCTGAGAACCATCTTTAACTCCAGTTCCAGGGGAATCCGACACCCTCTTCTGACCTCCACAGCATTGCACGACACGGATGGACAAACCTCCATGCAGACAGTACATTCATACACATAAAAAAATAAAAATTAGAAAAAATAATTATCATTGAAATGAATGCTAAGAATGGATCTTAAGAAGCAACACGGGGGCTGGAGAGATGGCCTAGCGGTTAAGAGCGCCGACCGCTCTTACAGAGGACCCGGGTTCGATCCCCAGCACCCACATGGCGGCCGAGAACCGTCTGAAACTCCAATTCCAGGAGAACTCCAGTTCCAGGGGAATCCGAGACCCTCTTCTGACCTCCGCGGCATTGCACGACACGGGTGCACAAACCTGCATGCAGACAGTACATTGATACACATACCGAAATAAATAAAATAAAATAAAAATCTAAAAAAAAAGAAGCAACACGGACCTCGCTGATCAGCAAGGGATGAACAAGCAAGCTTTCTACAAACAGTGCTGCTCCAGTCCTCTCTGACCACTTTGTGTCTTACAGTCTTATTTCCCATGAATCATCTGTACTGCTCAGCCCCTCCTGCAACCTTCAGAGAGTGCTGGAAACTGGTACAAACATTCAAGACACAGACCTAGCCCTTGGGAACCAGGAGAGGATTAGAAATATAAAACTATTGGGTAGTTTTATTAAAAAAAACTATTGGGTAGTATATTAAAAAAAAGAAAATTATAAATGGGGTAAAATACATAATACACAAAATACATGATAAAGTGGGTAAAATACATACCAGAGAATGGAAGAGGTGTTTGGTCTAACCCCTGAGCAAGAGGACCTGACTTTACTTCCTTTCCAATAGGGGATCAAAGCAGACCAGGCAGCAGCCAAAATCAGAGGAAGATGATGATACCTAGACAGGACTATGGTAGAGCGAGAAACACTCAGGGTCCCGGTCTGTTTGAAAACTAACTTGAGCACAGTCCCCCTATGGCATTGGGAGGCCAAGTCCAATACCTGGCAAACCAGAGCTACAGCTCCCTCAGGACACTCACAAAGATCCGCCCGCCTCTGCCTTCTGAGTGCTAGGATTAAAGGCATGCGCCACCACGCCCGGCTTTATTTATCATTTTCAAGGTCATGTGGGCTGGGAGACAAGGTGCTGAATGAATCAGCAAATTAGAAGACAAGCCCAGCCTTTCACGGGACACATAGAGGCGGTTAAACACATTGGCTCAAAAGCCAGGTGCCTCTGGAATGGCTGTTGATTTGGACTGCAGCCTCGGGAAATTTACCTGACCTCACTGTTCCCAACTTCAGGTTTATTATGAACAGGAAGAAGGACACACCTGTAAGTCCTTACGCACCCTGGCTGGAGCCCAGAGAACACACTGACCCCCACCCCACCCCTACAAACACCAGCTACACCTGTGGATCCCTCACTGCAGACCACCACTTCTACTGCTACCATAGTTACTGTTATTGGGGAATGAAGGCATTGCAAGAGCTGGGACTTGGCCTGTGAATTACAGAAACGGACTTCCCAGTTGATGAGCCTGCCATGACAGCAGGGAACCCTGCCATGCAAGACTGTGACTTCAAGATTCCTGCTTTTGTCCTATGTGTAACCCTTACCACTCTGTCTCTGCCTAAAGCAGTTCTTCTATGCTCAGACCCTAAAAGGGGCTCTATGAACCTCCAGATTTTGTCTTCTGGTTTCTATGGAGGATGCACAAACACTTTCCTTCCTATAACTCCAAATAGAAAATTCTGTAAAGGACTCTGGCACTGGGCTTGGCTCCACACCTACCCCAGAATAAACACCCCAGGGCTGAGGCTGCAGAGCCCCAACCCAGCTCCACGTGGCCCAAGGTACAGACTTGAAGAGACAAAACCTTGCAGTATGGTAAGGACCACACAGGAGAGAGTTGGCTTCTCTGAGGGGTGGGGAGGTGCTGATATAAAGCTCACTCAGCCATTACCCTAGGGTCACCTGGCTCCCCATGTTCAGAGTTTAATCAGAAGGTGCTTAGTGCTGTGGAATAGTGCTGATTCTACCCCCAAGGGGGAAAAAAGTTGTAAATGTCTAGGCAGAAAGCTCTCTGTAAGTCCTTTCCTATGGGATCCTCAGAAGTCCCTGGCCAAAATGTGGTACATCTACACAATGGAGTTCTATGCAGCGGTAAAGAAAGATGACATCGTGAATTTTCAGGTAAATGGATGGAGCTAGAAGATATCATGCTAAGTGAAGTAACACAGTCCCAGAAAAACAAACAATGAATGGTATCCCTCATCTGTGGATGCTAGCGCCAATTACCTAATTGTATGGCAAACTGAGCAACGTCAATGTGATCTGAAAACAACTGTGCTCTTATACTGTGATTTCCTTAAAAAATAAATAAATAAAAATTTAAAAATTAACATAAAAAAGTCCTTGGCCAGATAGAGTTCATTTGATTCTGAACATTTGATCTGAAGAAGCCATTCATTTTGTTTGTACTTGTATGTGAGTGTGTCACATGCTCATGTGTGTGCAGGAACATGTGTACTTGGGTGCATGTGGAGGACAGAGGACAACCTTGGTGTCATTTCAGATGCCACCTAATTTTAAAAATTGATACAGGCAAACTCTTGCTGGCATGAGCTCATCAGTTAGGCCACAATGGCTGGCCGGCAAGCCCCAAGTATCTGCCTGTCTCTGCCTCTCTAGCTCTGCGATTAGAAGCACATGCCACCACCCTAGTTTTAATTTTTTTACATGGTTGCTGGGATCAAACTCAGAACCTCATGCTTGAGTAGCAAGCTCTTTATCCACTGAGCTATATCTCTCTATTCTCATTTCTTTAAGATTTATTTTAATTTTCTTTTTGCGAGTGTGTGTGTGTGTGTGTGTGTGTGTGTGTGTGTAGATAGATATTTACACATGTGTGCATGAGTTCCCACAGAGTCCAGAAGAGGATATTGAATTGTCTGGAACTGGAGTCAGAGGCAGTTGTGAGCCACCTGGTTAAGGTACTAGGAACCAAACTCAGGTCCTCTGCAAGAGCACCAAGTTCTCTTAACCATACAGCAGTCTCTCCAGCCCATATTTCTTTAAGTATCCAAGTCAATGCTACATGGGTTTGCAAGTTTTCTTTTCACTTTGCCAAAAGCTCTCAACTGTCAGCTGTTTCACCATTAAAAACACTCAGCCCTTCCAAATTGTACTATCTCTAGACTGGTTAGGGAAGCGGGGAAGAGAATGAGACACATTTTCATTAATGTCTGTTTCTCTGGACCTGACCCAAACATGGATTTTCTGGCCTCTGCATGCTCCATGAGACCCTCTCCCCCCCTAGGCTTCCCCAGGGAACCATAAAGAAGTCAAGGTCACTGTCATAACCAACTATAGGACTTTCTAGGAAGCAACATAGCATCAGACCTTCCTGAGTCACAGGGCAGCTACTCCACTGCTCCCCCTACTGGCTGTCTGCAGCCTCTGCCATCTACCTCCATTTCTGGGACTGAGATCAACCCCTGTGGTCACTCGGGCTTCATTCTGGGCTGCTGCTGGTAGAATTTATACTCTGAATCCTTGAGTGCTGAGCCTTTTATGGCTCTGAACTCAGCCATCTCTTCTCTCAGAAGACACATCAAAGCTCTTTAGCTCACCAGACCATTATCTCCATTATGGATTTCAAGAGTCAATTTCTGAACTCAGAGCCAAAGATCCAGTTTCTGCTCTGAGCCATGGTTAGCCCTGTGGAAAGGGTCAGTGGAAAGACAGGGTCCCAGGGAGCTAAGAGCCCCTGCGGTCTATCGCGCATGGGGACAGGGCTGGTGATTCACCTCTGCCTGTCAGAGAGACAAGGCCCCAGTGAGACTTAGAGCCCTACACCTTGACAGAAAACCCATCATGCACAGGGACGAGCAAGAGAGATGGATAGCCTCCGCCTGCTGAAGAGTAGGACTCCGCTGGGGCTAAGAACCCTGCTGGATCAGTTGTTTTTCTGTTGCTGCGATAAAACAGCATGATCGAGACAACTTATAGAAGAGTTTATTTGTGCTTATGATTCCAGACGGGTAGGATCCATCGTGGTGGGGAGGCACGGCAGGAAGCAGCCATACCAGAAAGCTGAGGACTCACATCTTCAAGAATGCGCAGGAAACAGAGAGCAAGTTGGGAGTAGAGCAAGGCTGTGAACTCTCAAAGCCTGACCTCAGCATCTGGGTACACAAACTGGACTCCATAGGCCTTAACATAAATGACAAATGCAAGAAATCCTGTGGGCGGACTATGGGGGTGGGGGGTGCAGATAGGGGAAGAGGTCTAAATATGATTGAGATATATTGTATGAAATCCACAAAAATTCAATAAAAATATTCATTTAAAAAAAGCGGGCAGCCTGGAGAGATTGCTCAGTGGTTATGAACACTGACTGTTCTTGCAGAGGAGCCCGCACCCATATGGTGGCTACCAACCATCCATAACTCCAGTTTCAGAGGATCAAACACTCTCTTCTGACATCTGCAGCCATTGCAGAACACAGGTACACTTCCGCTTGTGTAGGCAATACACTCATATGCATAAAAAAGTAATAAAAATAATAAATAAAATGTGAAAAAAACACCTTCCCCCAATGACATACTTCCCCCAGCAAGGCCACACCTCCTAAAAGTCCCATAATCCCCTCCAACAGTGCCACCAATTGGGGACCATATACCAAGTATTCAAGTCTCTCTCTCTCTCTCTCTCTCTCTCTCACACACACACACACACACACACACACACACAATGAGAGCAATGTAGACTGGGCTGGGCACTAGTCCACCCTCCAAGGGCTGAGCAGGCTAGCATGGGCACCATATGTGCTGATTGGGGCAGAACTACATAGAGTGCAGGTCATATTTAAGGAAAAGAATACAATATGAACATAAAAGTTAGTACAGAGCCTAGAGAAGACTCTCTAAAATAGAGGAGCCCTAAACCTTAAGCTGTGTTTGCCTTTCAGTAAATCCACTCTACATGTGGTGCTGCATAGCCCTGAGAGCCTCTGGGTCCATCTATGAACCGGGGATGACAATATTCTCTCCATAGAGAGGTCTATGAGAGGTAGAAATGCCTACTATTGATAAAAGGCGGGAAGCACTGTGTTAGTGGAGGTAGGCTATCCCAACTTAACATAGCCACATGTGTGAGAGAAAAATGGGAAAGTGGAACTGGGTTTAAATTTGGAGAAGGAAATGAAACTATAACATAAAAGAGTATCTATGCCCAAGATCTGTGGATTATACTAAAACTGAAAATTCCTCCAGGTTCAGATGACCCAAAGGAGCCTGAGAAGTAGGCCAAGAAAATCTTAAGGCAGTTGTTCCAGCTCCTCTGACTGGAGTTTCTAGGAAGTCATCACCCATGAATGTAATCCATTGCTCAGAGGGTAGGTGAGCATTTGATTTCACCACTGTCGGGCAGCAGCCAACATGAGCTGGTATTACTTCAGGGCTGAGGGTAGGCAACCACCCCATCAGAGCCAGCTATGGATCAGGAAAGGGGCCACAAAGTAGTGAGCAGCCAGGGCTGCATGGTAGTTAGAAAGAGCCTGAAAAGGCAGAGTGGAAGATGGGAAGTGGTCCTATCCTGTGGAATAATGGGCAGGTGTGTTCGGTGTCAGAAAGGAACAACAGAATCACAGGGTCACCCCTAAATCATAGCTTCACATCAGACTAGAGAGGGAAGTTCTCCATCTCACTAATCATACTGGAAAGCACCCCTTCGGTGATGGGATACTCCAGTGAGCAGGCGTGGCATGAGGCCTGGCCATGGCTAGTGGATGTCCACATGGGGCAGAACCAGAGAAGCCTACAGATGGGCAAGGTAGCACCATGGACATGGTGACAATTTATAACAGAGAGTAAGTGCAGGGACGGGGTGACTTCCCACAACCTGAAAACTTAGATTCAGCAATCATGATACAGAAAAGTATGGAGATGGACAGAGGCCTCAGCCCTTCCAGAAGACCCCATTTTAGCTCCTGGCACCCATGCTGCACAATTCACAGCTGCCTGTAACTCAAGTGTATTAGTCACTTTTCTGTTGCTGTGATAAAACCACCATGAGCAAGGGAACTTAAAAAAGGAAGAGTTTATTTGAGCTTACAATTGACAGTTCCAGGGAATCAGAGTCCATTGTGGTGGGAAGCATGGTGGCCGGGGTTGGAGCAGCAAGCCGAGGGTCAGGATGAGCACAGGAAGCAGAGAGAGAGAGACTGGAAACCACAAGGCTTGTTAAACTCACTAAGCCCGCCCCCAATGACGTACTTCCTCCAGCACTGCCACACCTTCTAAGACATCCAAGAACAGTGCCACCAACTGGAGACAAAACGTCTGAATACTTAAAGCCTATGGGGGGCACACAAACCACCACATCAAGCTCAAGGGAATCCAATGTCCTCTTCTAGCCCCATGGACACTATGTCAAAAGCATGTACACACAGGCACATAAATTAAAATGAAAATCCTTAATCTTTTTAGAAAATTAATCTCTTACCAATACAAGAAGTTAACACATCTCATATCTTTTTCCTCAACTTTCTTTTACATTTCTGAATTCTGTTCATACTCAAAGTCCTTTAGAAGCTGATGTGACATCTAATATCACATCACCCCCTTGTGGACACATCTTGGTTGTCACTTTGACTGGATCTGGAATCAACTAACATTCAAGTCTCTAGGTACTCCTGGGAGGGACTTTCATGTTCAGATTATTTGAAGCAGGAAGATCCACCCTAAATGTGGGTGGTACCTTCTGGTGGCAGCCCAGATTAAAAAAAAAAAAAAAAACCTGGAAGAAGGAAACTGCTTTTTTTGCCTGTTCACTAGCAAAATTAATCTATCCTATCTCTGTGTCGTGCCTTCACTGATATTAGAACCAACTTCTTTCTGGCTTTCAAGAGAGCCTGAAGACCAGCAGCAGCTCTCCAAGAAGCCTCCAGGTATTATGCTCCAGATTGGGATTGCTGAGATGTCCAGTCTCTCATGGATTGAGCAACTACCAGATTCTCAGTCTCTCCAGTGCCGTTGATGTGTAAGCCAATCTAACAAATCCCCTTTCAATATATATTCATTCAGTAGGTTCTGTTCCTTTAGAGAACCTTGACTAATACAGATTGTGGTGCCAGGAGTGGGTCTAGAGAAACAATTGTAAGGATGAATTTCTATAGTTAGCTTAGTGGTACCTGGAGCTGGCTCTCCAACTCAATGAAACCTGCACTTACTAAAGATTCCCCTGGTAGCAGGGAGGACACAGAAAGTCCACGGTGTGAGCCATTTAAAGAACTTAACAAGATAAATGCATTTCATACTCCTGACTCACCTCTTGTGAGGAGTAAAAAATTTAGTGATGCTCTACATTAAACGTTTGACTATTTGTGGAAAAATAAGGAAAATAACAATGTTGGCCAATTGCTTCTGGATAAAAATGTTAAAGGAAAAGAATGAGCTAAGTGATAAAATTAATCAGCTCCAGATTCGCATAAGCAACCTAAAGATTTCTAAGTATACCTAGGAAGAGAATCTTCTCTCCAGCAGCAGAAAGCTAAAGTTGCAGAAACTCAGACTGAAGCTCTCATTACACCATTGGCTAACTTACAACACAAATTTAAGTCCCAGACTCAAAAGATGTCAGTGATTAAAGAGAGGGCACAGTTCAGAAAAGAGCCAGATCCCGTAACTTGGGATGGAAATGGGTGGGGGGACTCTAATGAGGCTGAGGACTGAACCCTCAGATTCTGAAGGGTTTATTTCACCCTCAGAGGTAATCTCCCCACCCCAGAAGATGGTGCATCCTCACCTCCATCCCCTGCAGGATTGTCCTCTCCACCCCTGCCTGAGGGGGATTCATCCTGCATTGTCTGCAGAATTGGCAATGACTTTCCCTGAAGGTGATGCCAGGCAACACGAGGCTGATATCCCTCAGCGCCCACCAAACGTTGATTGTGGATCTGCAGCCACACTCAAGGCTAAGCTGGTTCCTAGAGGTGAGATAAAAAATGTAGTCTCTGTTAAGGGATTCACAATATAAGAGCACAGTTGCTTTCAGATCACAAGGAATATAACATTAACCTGGCTCAGTCTGTCTTACAACTAGGTACTTGGTGCTAGCATCCACAGATGAGGGATACAACTCGTCATTTATTTTTCTGGGACTGTGTTACTTCGCTTAACATGTCTTCTAGTTCCATCCATTTGCCTGCAGATATTGTGAATCCCTTAACAGGTTCTAGAATTAACCCACCATTTATTTTCAGAATTTTGAATTTTGGTATATGGGGGGAGAGTATGTGTGCATATTTTAGAGTAATATAAAATCAA
The DNA here is from genome assembly GCA_009823505.1 of Rhizomys pruinosus. Taxonomy (NCBI): domain Eukaryota; kingdom Metazoa; phylum Chordata; class Mammalia; order Rodentia; family Spalacidae; genus Rhizomys; species Rhizomys pruinosus. Next base: position 161,950 of record VZQC01009804.1, read on the forward strand.
GATGGGGAAAAAAAGTAAAAAATATGTATCTGGCTGGAAAAAGATCTATTTCACCTCCTCATAATCATGTATTAAATCAGTTCATATCTTATTTTGGACCATTAATTTGTAATTAACATAACTGTTAAAATTTTTAAAAAAGAAATTTAAAAAAAGAAAAAGAAAATATAGTCCTGAAGAGGTATACCACACTACTAATGGATTTTAAAGGTGCAGTATAATGGAAAAAGAAACATGAAACTGGATCAGGCTGAGTTTATCGATATGGGACACAAAGTTACCATGTGACCTGAGCTTCCCATTATGAGATGAGTGTTGTCTGACTCACCAAGCCATAGAGTAGGACATGGACAGCTGTAATCCATCATCAAATGGAAAGGGTTGTGAATGAGAGTTTCCAGAAAAAAAAAAAAAAAACCCGCACCTTCAAACTCAGCCTTCTGCAAGGATGATTAGCTGATTAGAAGGCCAATGGTTGTAGAGAGTTCAAAAGGTTGCAGATCCGAGCCTAATACACTTTATCTTGAACTATCCCTCCTAGTCATGTCTTAACCCTCTTTTGTGTCAAGACCTAACATCCTGTGACTAGCAGATATAAAGCTTTTGAAATATATTAACTTAACAAAATCCAAGTTGCCACCAATCAAAAGGCTACAAGTGTCGTCAGTCAGCACCTAGGACCTAGAGCGGAGAGTTCTCCACTTTGCCCTCCCTACCTAAGGTTTCTATCAATGTATTAAAAAGTGTCTTGGTTTATGATCGACTTTGTTTTATTATAAAAACTTCAAGACACTGCTTCCACATTGGAACATGGAATTTGGGGTAACCTGAATCTATGTTCCCAGGCTGTGGTCACTCATATTTGCCTCCAGAACAATCTTTTAACCTGATTGAGGTGAGAGTTGTGTTTTTGCATCAACACTTAAAGCACCCAATTAAGGGCTCTGAGAATAATCCAGTTTTCACTTGGAGAAGTTACCTAGATGCAAATGAGGTACCCCACATGGACCTGTTGACTACAAGACATCTGCTGTTACCTCTTCAGGGGAATTGTGGTGCGTTCTTTTTCAAGCTTTCTTTGCGGAGCCATTCGTGAAAGGTTCACTGCTTGACAAAGCTCCAGTGACCTGACTCGTCTGGTTGAAGTCTTCTCTCCAGCTGACCTTGGTGTGTTTTTTTGTTTTTTTGCTTTTTTGTTTTTGGTCTTTTCGAGACAGGGTCTCTCTGTAGCCCCAGCTTTTCTGGAACTCACTCTGTAGACCAGGCTGGCCTTGAACTCACAAAGATCCGCCTGCCTCTGCCTCCTGAGTGCTAGGATTAAAGGCGTGCACCACCACACCCGGCTGACCTTGGTTTTTAATAATTCTTTTATCATATTAATTCTTATTTTTCTGGCCTGCTTGACTTTCGGCTTTCTAGCAGCTGGTGCCTGCTTCTGCCCCAAGGAGTGGAACTGACACTTTTGCCTTTTCTGGAAATGAGTACTTTGTGAAAAATAATGGCGCTGTGTACACAACTTAAAAACATGATACAGTAGCAATTAAGAACTCGACAGAAACTGTGTCATGCACAGATTGCCCAAGTAAAGAAAGGAATTTTAATTTCATGGTCAGGTTTAAACTAAAAGAGGATTATAGGGCAAAGTAAAACTAAGTCCAGTGAGGCCATGGATTCTAGTGATCTGACTCAAAGCTTAGTAGCCCTTAGAAAATCACCTTAGCAGAAAGTGTAAAACACAGAAACTGAGGAAAACAGAAGCTAGGGAAAACAATGACCAGAATAAAAACAAGATATGAATCAAAGCTACATCAGCCAGGAAATGGCTTACGGGTCGCGCGAACAAGGAACTAAAGTGAGAAAAAATAAAGTTCTCTATTGTTAAAGCTTTGAAGCTCACTTTTTACACTGTCCAGCACCTATGTAACTGCAAGGCATAAAGAATGGAGTCCTCAGAGTTAAAAGTTAATATTAACTTTGCTTTGCTGCAAAACTGTTAAATTGCTTAGCTGAATGGCTGTACTATTATTGTTTAACTTTCTTGATGTCTCAACTAAATGATTGTACCATTATTGATTGTTTTACTGTTTTTGATGTTAAGAATAATTTCAGGTGTGAATTTTCTGAAAAATATTTACAGGGAAATTGGATTATTTTTTTCTTCATTAGCTTAGACTTGTATAACCTGTATTAGTTTTAGGGCATATAAAAATAAACTTTGGGGCCTGAGGAGAGAGAAGAAAAAAGAGAAGAAAAGGAATCGGCAGGGTGGCAAACCCGAAAGGCCCTCTGCACAGGATCAGAGAAGGCAAATGCTCTCTGATCCTTAGGTCAGGAATTCCGCAGAGTGAAGAACCCAGAGGCCCTCTGCACAGGAGCAGGGAAGATAGATGCTCCTCAGGTCATGAAAAAGAAAGATTCTTGTGTCTTATTTGATTAATTTCTTTGCCGCCTTTGTGACCACCCACTTCAGTAACTGAACCAGCTGGAGCTGGATGCCAGCACTTTCTCAGACCTCCCTTGGTTGGGTCCATTTGTTTATTCTGAACTGGTTGTTTAAGGATCCTATTGGTAGGTACAGTTTTGACTTTGGTTTGCATTCAAAGTGTCTGGTTTCGTCTGTATTTTGTTCGCTTGCTTTGAAAGCATTTTACTTTGGGCATTCCGTTTAATTTTTGTTCGCTTTCGGACCTCTGAAGACATTTTGGATTCCGTTTGTTAACTTGCTAGCAATCTTTTTTCCCTTCCTACTTCTGGACACTTCGCTCATATCCAGTCTAAGGAATGGGAAAATGTTTGGAGAAAACTAAACAAATAAGTCATACTCTGGTTTTAGGTTTGATTAGTGTGTTAATTCCACATACAAATGAAGAAACATGGAAAAATCTAACTAAAGGTCATTTTTAGCTCAGTGAGGAGCATTTACTACCTATAAATTGGCTTATTTTGCATACTTAACTAAATCCTAGGCAATAAAAAATTTAAAACATCACAAGTAAGCAATTGCTTTAATGAGAATGTAAAATCATCTGATAAAAACAAATGATAAAACTGTTCATTTACAATAATTAATGAAAACTACATGTGAGATAAAAGGAAATATTAAAAATAAATAAGAAATTCATTTAAAAGTTTAGAGGTTGATAAATTCTGAGAATATCCCCTCTTCTCACTTTCTTAGACCCCGCCTCCTTATTCTTCATCTCCCGACAGCAATATTCTATATGGAAATGGAATATGGTCTGGTTTAAGGTAAAAGCTAAGGAAAAGAAGAGATTCAAGGCTATATTAAAAATTCCCATTTGTAAAGGCCACTTTTCCTTGGGAAACTATACCCAAGCTGTATATGTTATATTTTTCCTTTGAGTAGCTTTTTTCTAACCCTCATGATTAAGTCTACATTAAAATGCCTTATTATGCTAACTAGTCCTAAAGTTCCTTTCAGTGATAAAGCCTTGAGTCCTGGTTTGGCCTGAGTAAAGGTCCCTAAAAACTTAGGGGAACTCTTCAGCACACTAAGGATGACCACAAAGAGCTATGTCTCTCTCCCCTCACTGCTAACATTTCTAAGGCTCCTGCTGAGATCCAACTTTAGACATTGTTATCAAGCTTCCCTGGCTGATGCTAAGAATGACTTTCATGCTACCTTGATTTCAGTCTGTTTTTCTGACCAGGAACCCACTTGGGGTTTGGTAACTAGCATGGGCACCGAAAATAAAAATCCCCTAGACTCATCCACAGTCTGTTTCTGGATGAGATAAAACAGCTTCTCTGAGAGAACATCGTCCTTATAGCTAATCCCCTAGATGCTTTAACCCAGTCTCTTGCCTCCAAGAGAGCAGCCTGAGGCACAAAACTGTTTTCCCAAAGCAGAACATTCTGGATCTGAAGCAGCACATTAAGAACTACTTACATACTTTCTCTTAAACCAAAGTCCTAAAAGCTGTCTCTGCTTCCCTGCTTCCCTGCCTGTCTCCTCTCCTTTCTGTAAAACCTTAGACTGAGGGAACTCAGCCAGCTTCCTTCCCCATGATGAGGTTCTGAAAAAGAAGCCGACTTATATTATAACTTTTAAGTTATAATATAACAATATAATATATAAAACATATAATATAATATATAAAACAGATAAAGTTAAATTCCATGTGTCCTCACTTTATGAGACGTTAGAAAACAACAACAGCAATAGCAACAAACAGCTCTTGAACATTTCCTATCCAAGGGCCTCTGGGGATGAGGCGGGAGGTGGGGAGGTGGATTAGCCACCTGATTTTTAGAACTGACCAAATTCTAGCTAAATGGCTTTATCAGACAAGTCTATGTTGCCTAATCCAAGAGACCAGCCAACATTGCCACATCTAGTAAAGGAACTCTGTCCCTGGCTGACACTGAGCCAGTAGATCATGCCTGATCCAAGAATCTATGCCTCTTCTTTTTTTTTTCCTTTTCTTTTTCTCTTAGATACAATAGCAGTATGGGAAATATAATTTAACCTCACTACAAATTAAAAGAGAACAAAAATAAAAACACTTTGGCCTAAAGTAATATTGAGAAAAACATTACCATCAGTAAAGGCAACTCTCCCTCAGCCAAGATGAGAAAAAGATATTACTTTAAATATGCATTGCAAACTTCACCCTTTTCTTGACTAAGTAAACCTACGTTTCATGTAACAGAACTATGTGTGTCTATAATTGTTTTCATGTGTTACTCGTGACCACACCAAAAAATTAACAAACTGTGGCCACTTCAGGGTTCTTTTTCATTCATTTCTATTGTGTGCTAAAATTACTATTTTTATTTTTGGCATGCTCAGCTAAAATGTACATGCATGTACTTATAAATGTGGATGTTTTGATGATATATTAAAAGGCTTGATAAAAACATACTTCCTTATAAACTTGGGGGTTCTGAATACCTTAAAATGTATTAAAAAGATATCTTTAGAGCTATTAAGTGTTTCATAAAAAAGCAATGTTCATTAGAATCATAAGATAAAAATTTTATTAAGGTATAAAGATGTAGATTTTAATAAGTATTTCCTTTCAAAACAGGATCTAAATAAATATATATTGATTCAAATCTTATTTCATTTGTAGTCATCAATGCATGACATGGGTGCACCAACCTACATGCAGACAGTACACTCTTACTCATAAAAATAATAAATAAATTTTTTTTAAAGTGCTCATTCAATGTGCCAGGCGTGGTGGCACACACCTTTAATCCTAGCTCTCGGGAGGTAGAGGCAGGCAGATCTTTGTGAGCTCAAGGCCAGCCTGGTCTACAGAGTGAGTTCAGGACAGCTGGGGCTACAGGGAGACCCTGTCTCAAAAAGACCAAAAAAAAAAAAAAGTGCTCATTCAAAAAAAGAAAAAAGTCGGACCTGGTGGTGCACACCTTTAATTCTAGCACTCGGGAGGCAGAGGCAGGTGGATCTCTGTGAGTTCAAGGCCAGCCTGGTCAATAGAGTAAGTTCCAGGACAGCTGGGGCTACAGGAAGACCCTGTCTCGAAAAGAAAAAAAGAAAAAAAAAGAAAGAAAGAAAAGAAAAGAGAAGAGAGGTGAAGAGAAGAGAAGAGAAGAGACGAGAGGAGGGGAGGGGAGGGGAGGGGAGGGGAGGGGAGGGGAGGGGAGGGGAGGGGAGGGCAGGGGAGGGATTATAGGAGAGGCAGGATGAGAGATAGAGTAGAGAGACAAAGAAAGAAAGGAAAGAAAAGAAAGGAAAAGAAAGAAAAGAGAAGAGAAGAAAAAAAAGAAAGAAAAGTTTATTTCTCTTGTCACTTTCTTCAATATTGTCCCTCTTCTTTTCTTGTCAATTTTAATCCCAACCCCCATATCCAGCTATCTAAGTAAGCTTAGTGACATGTCCAATGTGCCAATCAATGAGAGCGAGTCATGGGAAATGGTGAGACAAGCAGACATGGCTACTGGTCCTCATGGATCTTCCTTTGGGAAAATTAACATGCACTTTTAATTTTTAATTACTTAAATTTGTGTAGATGAGTTATACATAATTATACAGTTCTGATGAAGATGTTATCTCCCTGATCCTTGTTTAAATTCTGGTTCTGCAACAGTCACTATTGCTTGAGGATATAAACTAAATTTTAAAGATGATGATGACTCCTGTTCCAGAGTGAATATTTCCTATCAGATAATGGCCCTCCTCTGAGATGCTAAATGCTTTATTACAAGAATTATGAAGACGACTCATCTCTGTACTTTTAGATATTTTATATGTATGTACATATCTGTACACAAAAATATAAACAAATGATTATTTTTAAAGGATATATACATATATAGATATGAGTTGAGAATATCAGAAGAATAAATATGTTGTACATATATTGTAAAAACAAAACTTAAAGTAGATGTGGTTATAACAAAGTTGAGTGCAATTATAAAGGTTGTTAAATATTATTTAAGGTCAAATTCAATACCCTGAGTTAAAATTAATACTTGTTCTCTGTTCAAACAGTAAGGTTTTTTTCTTTTTTACTCATTTTTTATTGATGTTTTGTGTATTTCATACATCATTTTTCAATTCATTCAGATCATTTCGCCGCTGTCTCCATCACCCCATCCCACCCACCCCACCCCAGACCATGCATTCTGCCATAACTGTCCTGAATCTTTTTCTCAGTCTTTTTTTTATGCTTAGGAATTCACATTTTCCTCCATTAATTTTATATTACTCTAAAATACGGATACATACTCTTCACCCATATACAGTAATTACAGAGTCTGAGAATAATTGGTGGGTGGATTCTAGAGCCCTTTGAGAGATTCACATTATAACAACATAGTTGCCTTCATATAAACAGAAATATAACAATATTGTCATTCAGCTTTTCTTTTGTCTGAGGGATTTGGTGTTAGCATCCACAAATGAGGGAAACCATTCTCCGTTTGTCTTTCTGGGACTGTGTTACTTCACTCAGCATAATGGCTTTGAGCTCCATCCATTTACCTGCAAAGTTCATAATGCCATCTTTCTTTCTTTTTTTTACTGAATTTCTTTTTTTATTATTTTTTTTATGTCTATGAGTGTACTGTCTGCATGTAGGTTGGTGCACCCGTGTCATGCAATACTGCAGAGGTCAGAAGAGGGCATCAGATTCCCCTGGAACTGGTGTCAAAGACAGTCCCCAGCTGCCATGTGGGTGCTAGGAATCGAACCCAGGTCCTCTGCAAGAGCAGTCGGCGCTCTCAACCACCGAGCCATCTCTCCAGCCTCAATGCCATCTTTCTTTACTGCTGAATAATACTCCATTGTGTAGATGTACCACATTTTGTCATCCACTCTTCTGTTGAGGGGCATTTGGGAGGTTCCAGCTCTTCACTATTGTGAAGAGAGCTGCAATAAACATGGACATGCATGTATCTCTGCGGTAGTATGAGTCTTTGGGGTATGTACCCAGGAGTGGTATGACTGGGTCAGGTGGTAGGCTCATTCCGGGTCTTTTAAGGGTTCTCCACACTGCTTTCCATAGTGGTTGTACAAGTTTACATTCCCACCAGCAGTGGATGAGTGTTCCTCTTTCCCCACAACCTCTCCGACATCTGTTCTCTTTTGTTTTCTTGATCTTAGCTAGACATATTGGAGTGAGATGATATCTGAGAGTGGTTTTAATTTGCATTTCCTTAATTATTAATGATGTTGAGCACTTTTTTAATATTTTTTTAATTTTTTATTTATTTCTTATGTGTATGAATGTACTGTCTGCATGCAGGTCTGTGCACCCGTGTCGTGCAATGCCGTGGAGGTCAGAAGAGGGTGTCAGAAACCCCTGGAACTGGAGTTCTCCTGGAATTGGAGTTTCAGACGGTTCTCGGCCGCCATGTGGGTGCTGGGGATCGAACCCGGGTCCTCCGTAAGAGCGGTCGGTGCTCTTAACTGCTAGGCCATCTCTCCAGCCCAATGTTGAACACTTTTTAAGATGTTTCTTAGCCATCTTTACTTCCTTACTGGTGAAGTCTCTGTTCAGATCTTTACTCCATCTTTTGAGTAGGTCATTTGTTTTCTTACTCTTTGTTTTTTGAGTAGTCTATATACTTTTTATGTTAATGCTCTGTAGGTGAATCACTGGTGAAGATTTCCTCCCACTCTGTAGGTTTTCTCTTCATTATCTTGATTGTTTCTTTAGCTGTACAGAACCCTTTGAGTTTTATGAGATCCCATTTGTCGATTGTTGACCTTACTTCCTGTGCAGCTGCTGTCTGATTTAGAAAGTCTTATCCTATGCCCATGTCTTGTAGGTTGTTGCCAACTTTTTCTTCTATCACCTTCAGAGTTTCAGGATTCATATTGAGATCTTTGATTCACTTAGAGTTTATTTTTGTACAGGGTGAGAGGTAGGGGTTTAATTTTGTTCTTCTACAGATGATGATCCAACTTTGCCAGCAGCATTTGCTGAAGATGCTATCCTTTCTCCACTGATGGTTTTTTGCCCCTTTGTCAAATATAAGGTGGCTGAAATTGTATGAACTCAAGTTTGGATCTTCAATTTTGTTCCATGGGTCAACTGGTCTGTATTTGTGCCAGTACCAGGCTGTCTTTATGACTATGGCCCTGTAATATAGATTGAAGTCTGGTAGGGCATTCCCCCCTGTATTGCATTTTTCACTCAGGGTTGCTTTAGCTATTCAGGGTCTTTTGTTTTTCCATATGAATTTAAGGATTTTTTTTCCAAGTCTGTGAAGAAGTTCATAGGGATTTTGATTTGGATTGCATTGAATCTGTATAACAATTTGGGTAAAATGGACATTTTTACTATGTTAATTTTCCCAATCCATGAGCATAGGAGGTCTTTCCATCTTTCGATGTCATTTTTGATCTCCTTCTTCAGGGGTTTAAAATTTTTGTCGTAGAGGTCTTTGGTTAGGTTTGTTCCCAGGTATCTTATTATTTTTGAGGCTATTGTGAGTGGGAAGTTCTTATATTCCTTCTCCACTTGTTTATTGTTGGTGTAAAGAAAGGCTACTGATTTTTCTAGGTTAATTTTGTAGCCCGACACTTCACTAAAACTCTTAATCATTTCTAGAAGTTTTCTGGTGGAGTTTTTAGCATCCCTTGGGTATGCTAAAAGGGATAGCTTAACTTCTTCCTTTCTGATTAGTACTCCTTTAATTTCCTTCTCTTGTCTTATTGCCCAAGCAAGTGTTTCAAGCACTATGTTGAAGAGGAGTGGTGATGGGGGCAGCCTTGCTGGGTTCACACCTTTAAGGGAAATGGTTCCAATTGTTCTCCATTTCCTGGTTGCTCCACTCTTGTGTTTTTTTTTTTTTTAATTTTTCGTAATCTGTACTTGAGCTTTCTAGTTGCTCCATATTATCCTGCAGGTCTGATATTCTTTTTTTCTGCTTCTTCCATTCTGCTTCTTAGGCTTTTTCCCATCCTTTCCTGGTGGTTGTATGAATATTCAATATCCTTTTTCATTTCATCCTGTGATTTCTTTAGATTTCCCACTTCCCTCTGGAGCCTTTCTTTCTCATCTTGTAGTTCCTTGGTTCTTTGGTCATTTTCTTTTTTCATTTTGGCCTGTGATCTTTTCAGCATTTTGACTTCCTTGTGGAGTTTGTCATTATCTCCCTCTGGGTCCTTCCTGAGTTTTTCATTCTCTTCCCTTAGTTCTTTGATTTCTTTGGATGTGTCTACAGTTGTTCTTCTAAGGTTGGTGTCTTGGCTTCTTTCCTCAGAGATTTCATTGTAGGGATCTTCTGTAGGGTTGGTAGAATTTGTTGTGGATTTATTATGAGCTTTTCCCATCTTGTTTTTTCTTTGTGTCTTTGGCATGTGAATTTGTCTATTTATTTGTTTCTTCAAATTCTGGGACCTCAATGTTGGCTGCACCAACTATAATCACCAATGCTCCACCTGTTAGGTCCTCTGCACCAGAGCTCCACCAGGATGACGTGGGGGGGGTGGGGGGAGCATTGGGTTGGGTTGTTGCTTTGGCCCACACACTGGTAGACCCTCAAGGGTCAAGGCAGGTCTCCCTTGACTCACTGGAACCTCACTGACTCCAGGCAGGTGTCTGGAGTCCGAGCTGGGAGTTCCAGAGGCTGATGGCGTGCCCCCCCCCCAAGGACAAAACGGGTCCACCTTGACTCACCGGAACCTCACTGGCTTCTGGCAGGTGTCTGGAGTCCAAGCTGGGAGTTCCAGGGGCAGATGGCGTGCCCGCCCCCCAGGGACAAAGCAAGTCTACCTTGACTCATCAGAACCTCAAGGACTCTGGGTGGGTGTCTGGAGTCCAAGCTGGGAGTTCCAGGTACAGATGGCATGCCCCCCAGGGACAAGGCAAGTCTGCCTTAACTCACCAGAACCTCACTGACTCCGGACAGGTGTCTGGAGTCCAAACTGGGAGTTCTGGGGGCTGATGGAGTGCTCCCCCAAGGAAAAGATGGGTCCACCTTGACTCACCAAAACCCAGTAAGATTTTCTTAAACATTACTCTTTTGTAATGCTTATAACAAAATAGCTTAGGAAAACAAGGACTTATTTTATCCCTTTTAAAAATGAGACATTTAAAAACTGAGTAGATTTTATTTTTACATTTTCTCACTGGACAAAGACTCTGTTTATTGAATAGTCAGTCATCTCCTTAAGCCATAGAAAAGTTCCATTTAGAAAATTATCTGGGACATTTTACAAAGTGATTATGGAACTCGTTTTAATGGACATAGATTTAAATATGTTTATAAAATTTGACCTATTAGGGCCTGGAGAGATAGCTCAGTGGTTAAAATCACTGACTTCTCTTGCAGAGGACCCAGGTTCAATTCCCAGCACACACATGATGGTTAAAAACTACCCGTAACTCCATTTCCAGAGGATACATTCATACACACAAAATAAAAATAATAAATAAAATATTTTTTCAAAATTTGGCCAATTAGGTAAATAAATAATCCTAATAATTTGTCATAAGTGACCAAAGTTTTGGCTTTATTCTGAGATTTAACTGTTTTAGAAAATATGCATTAGACAGCGGCACGCACACTCTCAGCAGCCAGGTGGGTAACTGGCATGCAGCCTTGCTGCCCACCCAGGGGTTCTGTCACCCACTTCTAGAACCATAGAGAAGAACTTTGTGTGTGCATAGAGGGACAGACAGTGTAGCACACACTCAGTGGCCCGGTGGACGTCTGGCGCACAAGCCAAAGGAGTAATCCCCCAACCCCTAACCCCCATGCTCAAGCTACTGGTACTGTGGTAGAGAGGATAAGCTGCTGGTGCTGTGGGTTGCTGTGGTTGGGACCAGCCAGCAGTGTCAGTGATTCTAGGCTGTACAGCAAAAGCTGAGGAAGAAACCATCAGGAAGCAAACTGCATGACCTACCAGTCCTCCATATTAACATTTGAGATTAGCAACAGAAGCCAAACAAACAAACAAAGAAAAAAAACCCACATGCCAAAGACACAATGGAAAAACAACACTATGGGGAAAGCTCATAATAAATCCCCACTGAACTCAACCAGTCCTGTAGAAGATCCCAACAACGAGATATCCCTGGAAGGAAACCAAGACACCAACCTTAGAAGAACAATTATAGACATATTCAAAGAATATAAAGAACAAATCAGAAAACTAAAGGGAGAGAATGAAAAACTCATGAAGGAACAAAAAGGAAAGGATGATAATCTCTGGAAAGAACTAGAAGGAGAAATGACAAACTCCAGAAGGAAGTGGAAACACTGAAAAGATCTCAGGCTGAAAGGAAAAAAGAAACTGACCAGCGAAGCAAGGAGCTACAAGAAGAGAATGAAAAGCTCCAAAAGGAACTGGAAATACTGAAGAAATCACAGGATGGAATGAAAAAGGAAATGGAACATTCATCCAATCAGCAGGAAAGGATGAAGAAGAAAAAAGCATATCAGACCTACAGCGCAGCTAGAAACCTCAAGTAAAGATTATGAAAATTTGAAAAAAAAAAAAACCACAAGAGTGGAAAAACCAGGAAATATGGGACACTATGAAAAGACCAACACTCCGCATCATAGGGATAGAGAAGAATCCCAAGACAATGGTATTGATTGGATCTTCAACAGAATAATAGAAGAAAATTTCCCCAAACTGATAAAAGACAAACCCATACAAATACAAGAAGCACATAGAACACCAAATAGACAAGACCAGAAGAGAAATTCCCCATGCCATATCATAGTTAAAACACTAGATGCTCAAAACAAAGACAAAATACTGAAAACCACAAGAGAAAAACAACAAGTTACATATAAAAGGAAACTCATCAGAATCGCAGCTGATTCTCAGTGCAAGCTATGAAAGCCAGAAGAACATGGACCAAAGTATTCCCAGTGCTAAATGACTTTAGATGTCAACCCAGATTACTATATCCAGCAAAAATGTCAATCATAGTTGAAGGAGAAAGAAAAATCTTTCATGACATAAACAAAATGAAAGAATACATCAAAAAAACAACACTTCAGAAAATACTTGAAGCAATCCAAAGAACAGAGGAAAGGAGCAACTATCCCCAAGCAACTAAAGAGACAAATTAACAAAAGCATAACAGAGTAAATAAATACCTAGACCAAGAATACAAATGAAAAATAAGTTGAAAGGAAGCAACACACATCTCTCAATAATAACCTTAAATATTAATGGTCTAAACTCCCCTATCAAAAAGACATAGACTGGGAGAATGGATTAGGAAACAGAATTCATCTATATGCTGCCTACAAGAAACCCATCTCACTCTCAACAGCAGACACCACCTTAGAGTGAAAGGATGGAAAAAATATTCCAAGCCAACAGTACCAAAAAGCAAGCAGGAGTTGTTATTCTAATATCAGGCAAAATAGACCTCAGAATAAAATTAATCAGAAAAGACAAAGAGGGCCAATCTATCCTTATCAATGGAACGATTAACCCAGAAGATTTTACAATCTTAAATTTTTTTTTACAATCTTAAATGTTTGGGCTGGAGAGATGGCCTAGCAGTTGAGAGCGCCGACCGCTCTTGCGGAGGACCTGGGTTCGATCCCTAGCACCCACATGGCGGCCGAGAACCATCTGAAACTCCAATTCCAGGAGAACTCCAGTTCCAGGGGATTCCGAGACCATCTTCTGACCTCCGCGGCGTTGCACGACACGGGTGCACAGACTTGCATGCAGACAGTACATTCATATACATACAGAAATAAATAAAATTAACAAAAAAAATTTTTTTAAATGTTTATGCATCAAACTCTGGTGCACTGAACTTTATAAACACAATCCTTCAGGACCTCAAGACACAGATTAATCCCAGCACACTAATAGTGGGGGACTTCAATACCCCATTGAGTCCCTTGGATAAGACAACTGGACAAAAAATAAACAGAGAGACATCAGAACTGAGCAATACAATACACCAAATGGACCTCACAGATATCTACAGAATATTCTACCCAAACACCAGAGAATATATTTTCTATTCAGCACACCATGGAACATTCTCTAAAATCAACCACATATTGGGACACAAAAGAAATCTCAACAAATACAAAGGATTGAAATTATTTCTTGCATTCTATCAGACCACAGTAAAATAAAGCTCGATATTAACACCAGGATAAGCCCTACTAACTATAAGAATACATGGAGCCTAAACAACACAATCCTGAATAATGAGTGGATCAGGGAAGAAATAAAGAATGAAATAAAAGCACTCATGGAACTAAATTAAAATGACAATACAATACAACAAAACCTGTGGGATACATTAAAATCACTCCTAAGAGGGAAATGTATAGCCCTAAGTGCCCACATTAAAAAAAAAAAAAAACAGGAAGAGAATAAGCGATCTAACACTGCAGTTAAAAAACACTTGAGAGACAACAACAAATGAACCTAAACCCAACAGACAGGAAGAAATAACAAAAATCAGAGCAGAAATCAACGAAATAGAAACAAAGAAAACAATACAAAATCAATGAATCCAAAAGCTGGTTCTTTGAAATGATAATAAAAATAGACGGACCTCTAGCTCAGTTAACAAAAAGAAAGAGCAACTCCAAATCAATAGCATCCATGATAAAAGGGGAAACATCAAAACACATAAAGAAAAGATCCAGACAATCATACGAGAATACTTCAAAAACCTATACTCTACTAAATTTGAAAACCTAAGAGAAATGGATGAATATACATTTGGTGAATCCTGGGATTCACCAAAGCTTAACCAAGAAGAGATTGACAGTTTAAACAGACCCATAATACTTGAGGAAATTGAAGATATAATAAAAACCCTCCCAACTAAAAAAAGCCCAGGCCCAGATGGTTTCATAGCAGAATTCTATAAAACATTTAAAGAGGTCTTACAACCATTACTACTCAAACTTTTCAGAAGGATACAAACAGAGGGAAATATCCCAAATTCCTTCTATGAAGCTAGCATCACTCTAATACCAAAACCAGGCAAAGACACAAACAAGAAAGAAAACTATAGACCCATACCATTAATGAACACAGGTGCAAAAATACTTGCAAACTGCATACAGACCCACATCAAAAAGTTCATACATCATGACCAAGTTGGATTCATACCAGAGATGCAGGGATCATTCGACATACATAAATCAATGAATATCATAAAATACATAAATGGACTGAAAGACAAAAACCACACAATCATCTCAATTGATGTGGAAAAAGTTTTCAACAAAATTCAGCATCCCTTCATGCTTAAAGACCTAGAGGGAATTGGACTGGAGGGATCATTCCTCAATGTAATCAAAGCCATATACAAGAAACCCACAGCCACCATCATCCTAAATGGAGAAAAGTTGGAAGCATTCCCCTTAAAGGAAGGAACATGATAAGGCTGTCCACTATTACCACTCCTCTTCAACATAATGCTTGAAATGCTTGCTAGGGCAATAAGGCGAGAAAGCAAAATTAAAGGAGTACTAATTGGAAAAGAGGAAGTAAAACTATCCCTGTTGGCAGATGATATGATAGTTTACCTAAGGGATGCTGAAAACTCCACCAGAAAACTCCTAGAAACAATTAAAAGTTTCAGTAAAGTGGCAGGATACAAAATAAACCTAGAAAAATCAGTAGCCTTTCTTTACACCAACAATAAGCAACTGGAGAAGGAATATAAAGGGACCTTCCCAATCACAATAACTTCAAAAAAAATAAAATAAAATACCTTGGAATAAACCTAACCAAAGACACCAAAGACCTCTACAACAAAAATTTTAAAACCCTGAAGAAAGAGATTGAAAATGACATCAAAAGATGGAAAGACCTCCCATGCTCATGGATTGGAAAAATTAATATCTTTAAAATGTCCATTCTACCCAAATTAATATGCAGATTCAATGCAATCCCAATCAAAATCCTCATGAGCTTTTTCACAGACTTGGAAAAAAAATCCTTAAATTCATATGGAAAAACAAAAAACCCGAATAGCTAAAGCAACCCTGAGTGAAAAGTGCAACACAGGGAGGATTACTTTACCAGACTTCAAGCTATATTACAGGGCTATAGTCATAAAGACAGCCTGGTACTAGCAAAAAAACAGACCCATTGACCAATGGAACAAAATTGAAGATCCAAACTTGAGCCCATATAACTTCAGCCACCTCATATTTGACAAAGGGACCAAAAAAGCTCCATGGAGGAAAGATAGCATCTTCAGAAAATGGTCTTGGCAAAACTGGATCACCATTTGTAGAAGAACAGAATTAAACCCCTACCTCAAACCCTGTACAAAAATAAACTCCAAGTGGATCAAAGATCTCAACCTGAAACCCGAAACCCTGAAGGTGATAGAAGAAAAAGTCGGCAGCAACCTACAAGACATAGGCATAGGAAAAGACTTTTTTAATTTTTATTTTATTTAATTATTTATTTATGTGTATAAATGTATTGTCTGGGAGTAGGTTTGTGCACCCGTGTTGTGCAATGCCGCGGAGGTCAGAAGAGGGCGTCAGATTCCCCTGGAACTGGAGTTCTCCTGGAACTAAATCAAACAGCAGCTGCACAGGAAATAAGGACAACAGCTGACAAGTGGGACCCCATCAAACTCAAGAACTCCCCCCCACCAAGGTCCCTAATAGAAACTCAAGAGCTTTTGTACAGCTAAAGAAACAATCAAGGAAGTGAAGAGAAAACCCACAGAGTGGGAGGAAATCTTCACCAGTGATACATCTGACAGAGCATTAACATGCAGAATATATAAACTACTTAAAAAACAAAGAAGAAAACAAATGACCTACTCAAAAGATGGAGTAAAGAGCTGAACAGAGACTTGACCAGTAAGGACGTAAAGATGGCTGAGAAAACTCTTAAAAAGTGCTCAACATCATTAATAATTAAGGAAATGCAAATTAAAACCACACTAAGTTATCATCTCACTCCAATAAGACTGGCTAAGATCAAGAAAACAAAAGACACCAAATGCTGGAGAGGTTGTAGGGGAAGGGGCACACTCATCCACTGCTGGTGGGAATGTAAACTCCCATAATCACTGTGGAAAGCAGTGTGGAGAACACTTAAAAGACTCAAAATGGGCCTACCACCTGACCCAGCCATACCACTCCTGGGTATACACCCACAAGACTCATCTACTGCAAAGATACATGCACAGCTCTTTATTGCAGCTCTCTTCACAATAGCAAAGAGCTGGAACCAACCCAAATGCCTCTCAACTGATGACTAGATAACAAAAATGTGGTACATCTACATAATGGAGTTCTATGCAGTGCTAAAGAAAGATGACATCATGAACTTTGCAGGTGAATGGATGGAACTTGAAGCCATTATGTTAAGTGAAGTAACACAGACCAAGAAAAAAAAAAGGTGAATGGTTTTCCTCATATGTGGATGCTGACACCGAATCCCCAGTTGGCAGGCAAACCAAGCAACTTTATTATTATATTTCATTGTATCTGAAAGCAGCTGTGAATCTCTTATGTGAATTTCTTATTATAATGTGAATCTCTTCATGGGTTCTAGAATTGACCTACCACTTGTATTCACACATTGTAATTACCATATATGAGTGGAAGATATGTATTCATATTCTAAAAAAAATGCAAAGTTATACTTCTTTTATCTGCATGCAACTTTACAGTTAAAACGTGAATCCCTAAATGTGTTTTGGAATTAACCTATAGTTTATTTTCAGACTTTATAATTTTCATTTATGTGTGGAGTATATATATGCATATTTTGGAATAATATAAAGTTAAAGGGAACAAAAAAAGAGAGAAAAACCTATTCAAAGAACTGACCGAAACAGTAAACTTCTATCTCAAGAGGGTTATAAAAGACTGAGAACAAGATCCAAGACAGGACTTAACATGTATGACAGAGTCCATGAGCTCTGGTGGGGCACAGTGGGCGCGAGGGGTGGACATGGATGGGGGAATGAGTCTAAATTTGATTGAGAAATGTTGTATGAAATCTGCTCAATAAAAATTAACTTAAAAAAAGAAAACATCCATTATCTCCTTATAAAATAGGTACTTGACATCATATAACAATTCTAAGTAAAAACTGTATGAGTCATGTCTATTAAAGAAAAACACACTAGTATAAAGGACTTAAGTATAAAACTAAAAATTCAAAATTAGCTAGAGAATCTTTATCAAAGGATTAATACAAAAGATGATCTGGAGGCTGGAGAGATGGTTTAGCAGTTAAGAACACTGGCTGCTCTTGCTAAGGACCCAGGTTCAGTTCCCAGCACCATCATGGTGACTAACAACCTTCCAAAGCTCCAGTTCCACAGGATCTCATGCCTTCTTCTGGTCTTCCCAGGCATTGTATGACATAGGTGCATTTATACACATGCAGGCAATACCCTCATACACATAAAATAAGATGATTTCATCAACTGAAAGACATCAAAGACTCTTTTCCAACTGGAGAAAAAGGACTCTCTACCCAGGTCCTGTATTACGAACTCAAGGAGATAAATTTTAGATTCACATTTCTCACATCAAACATAATTCCAACTTCCTCTGAGAACACATCCATGTGGAATTCAAAAACACTACATGGTACGCATCTTCAACTACTCTGGCAATTGAGTATCCCAAGTAGCTCAACATTTCTCTCAGTTTTTATGTTTCTTCCCTTTTGGAATTAAATATTTTAACTTGTTTATGGTATTTAATATCTCAGTTGGTATACTCATAAATGATAAAATGGAGAGAATCTTGGTTTCAATGAAGTTACAAATTAGGATATTATTCCTTTCATTACCCATGTCTTTATTATGATTATTTACTTACTCCAATCCTGACCTCACTTAAAACTTGCATGCTTAAAAGAGTATTTTCAGTTTTTGTAAAATAAAATTCTCATTATCCAGTCTAACTTGGGTTTTTTAATATAAGTTTTAAATTGACAGAAAAATTTTTAATTTTTCAAAAAAAGCAGTAACAACTTGGAGGGTACTCATATTTTAAATCTAAATTCTTACAACCAAAAGAAATAAATTATTTTCTATTAAGAAAAGAACATATGTGTAATAACTGAGTCCATCTAGTTAGATTATTACATTTCTATTAATGCTAAGATAAAATAAGTCACATACTGTAAAAGGTCCCATAACATGCTCACGTGTTCAACAGAGTAACTTTGACCCTATTTTTTTCTAGCTAGAGCTACTCAAAGATTTGAGTCAACTCTTCTTATCCAAATTATACAAAAAATATCAATCTTTAATAACAACAACATTCTTGGTGTTTTATGCCTTGAATGCTGATATTACTTGATTAAATGAGTGTCTAAGGTGTCCTTTGCAGTATAATTAGCTGTGATTTTCAAAGATGAATTAAATACCCCTTTACTTGGCAAGATGGTGGGATACAGCTTGACTACACATATTGTGTGCTTTCTTTTGTTTTTTTTAAGAGGGCGTCGGATTCCCCTGGAACTGGAGTTCTCCTGGAATTGGAGTTTCGGACAGCTCTCGGCCGCCATGTGGGTGCTGGGGATCGAACCCAGGTCCTCTGCAAGAGCGGTCAGCGCTCTTAACCGCTAGGCCATCTCTCCAGCCCCCTTGTGTGGTTTCTGGATCAGCATTGGGTCTTTCTCCTCCTGGAGTTCCTCTCTGTGAAGAAGATTAATAATGAAAAAGAAGTATTACAGAGATAATTGGATCTTCTTATTGAGATAAACATAGTAGACTTTGCTATGGAGGTATACAAAAACCTTTATTCTGATGATATCTCACATGCTTCGAGAGAAAAAAGTACCACAGTTGTTGCATGACAGAAACAGCTTCAGGCAGAAACAGATGTCTGCAGATGCAGAAACCACAAGGCAGATGCAGCCAACCAGGGATAGTCAGATGCTATTTGGCTCCCTGGCACACAAGCATGGGTTTAGGCAGGAATATTTAGATACACCCTACAGATATGCAAAATTCCCATATGAGTATGGAAATTACTCAGGAGCAGCAGAATATCTTTCCTTTTTTAGAGTATCAGTTCCAAAAACAGATAGAAATTCTTTCAGTTCACCCTGGGAAAATGGGCCTCTGAAATCTAATCTGGAATCAGGATGCAGTCATGGAAGACTTTACGCCATTCAAAGAAATGTTAGACAATAATTCTGTGAGTTCGCTACTGTGTTCTCTTCAACACAAAACATGGCTCATTCATGGTCTCTGTTGGTTTTTTTCAACTACTCCAACGGCCGTGATAATATTATTTATATTTACCTTAATGCAATTCAGAAAATGTGTCCACATATTCTCCGTTATTTGACCACTGTTGTCCTAACAAATATGTTGGGAAATGCCAGCAGGTGCTGAAAGATCTAATGGAAGTTATTCAACAGGAGTCTTACACATACAAAGACTCAATTACAGAATTTGTTGAATGTTTATATGTTAACTTTGATTTTGATGGGGCTCAGGAACACTAAGGAAATGTGAATCCATGCTTGCGAGTGACTTGGTGGTGGCCTGTCTGGAGGACTTCACTGAAGACACTCTTCCTTTCATATTTGAGACTTTTTGTCTTATCCACCAGTGCATCAACATTAATATGTTAGCAGATGGACTGAATATGACCCCAGAAGAAGCTAAAGATAGGAATTTGGTTAGATATGCAAGGTTGGACACCAAGATTGATTCAAAATTAGGTCATGTGGTTATGGGTAACAGCACAGTCTCACCCTATTTTAAAGTGATTTAAAAGAACAAAAGCCTTAACCTTTCTGTTAGAAGCCAAATGTTGGATATGAAATCAGAAAACTTAGTCAGAAGCTCCTAACTGGGCAATTCAGGTTTCTATTAAAAAAAACTATAGAGAAAATAAGAAAAAGATGCAACAGCCATTATGTAAAAGGAGACATTCTTCACACGCAATTCACATTTGGTATAAATTTTGGAAAATTTGAATAAAATTGGCTGTGATTCATTTTTATTTTGTGAATGTAAAAAAAAAATGAATTAAATCATTTTGTGTTTTGTTAACAAAAAGGAAATGGACAATATTAAAGCGACTCCCTCCACTCTCCTATTTCCATTTCTAACCATTGAAATAAGAAGTAACATTTGGTTCTGCCTACAATGACTATAGATTCCAATTTCTAACAGATCTGATGTCTTTCTATCAATGTTACTGTCGGTATGTGACAGAAGACGATCTTGTTAAAGAAAAGTTTAAGGGAATACTATACTGCTTTCTTTTTTTCATTATGTTGTTTTCTAATTTCTTCTGTAATATGGCTTTCCACTTACTTTTCCAAACTAAATCTGTTATAATATTAATGTAATAGAACAGATCAAGTCAGCATCCACAGATACAAGCTATGAAATTTTTTAAATTAAAAATCTGACTCTCCTAGAGTTAAAACTAGCCATTCTCATGAGGTTATAGTTATAAAATCAAGCAAGACAAAAGAAAACCTAAAATAAAAAGAGAGTGGATTTTTAATACCCTAAATATAAATAAGAAAGTTCATAGACTCCAAATAGCATTAAATATATGGAGAAATGGTCAATCTAGGTTGTTTGTTTGTTTGTTTGTTTGTTTGTTTGTTTGTTTGTTTGAAACAGGGTCTTCCTATAGCCCCAGCTGGCCTGGAGTACACTCTGTAGACCAGGCTGGCCTTGAATTCACAGAGATCCACCTGCCTCTCCCTCCCCGGTGCTAGGATTAAAGGTGTGCGCCACCACTAAAGATGGGTCTTAGGCACCATGTGGGTGCTGGGAATCGAACCGCGGTCCTCTGCAAGAGCACTCTGTGCTCTTAACCACTGAGCCATCTCTCCAGCCTCCTCAATCTAGTTTTTTTAAGTGATGAAATTTTTGATTATATAAAATGTTTCCTTCATCTATTGTCCTCACTCCATCAGGTCAAACACTATTCTTGATTATTTTAGTGCAACAATTCCATTATATGTCAGATGCAAATGTTATACCAGACATACAGGATGAAATACAAAAAGATCAGTTATGGATCATGATGGCTAATCATTTGATGGGACCCAGGAGCTTCTTCTGTAATGGCTTTACCAGCTGTTCTTCTCTCCTAACACTGCTGTCCTGCCCATTACCCAGCCTCATCTACAGCAGAGCCTTAGAAGGTAACTTTCTGGCTCGTATTTAATCAATAATACATGATCCCTTCATGCACAAATGTAATGCTTAGCCAACAGGGAGAACTGTGACTAAAAGTTCCCAGAAAATCCCTCTGTCTTCTAAAAGACTGATTTATGGTTAGAAACTCAGTGGTTGTGGACAGTTCAGAATGTCAAAGATGCACAACCAGACACAATTTATCTTGGCCTATCTTCAGCCCCCTAAATAGCCATTCCCCACCTATTTCTGTGTCAGGGCCTAACATCCTGTGACTAGCACATTAAACCTTTTGAAATGGACTAACAAAACCGTAGTTGCCATCAACCAAAAGGCTGAGTGTCATCAGACAGCACTGAGGCCTGCCCTGGACTCTCTCCTTTTTGTGGAGCTCCCTACTTAATATTTCCACCAATGTATTTGAAAGGTCCCTCGATATATGCTTTTCTTTGCTCTGTTACTATAAAAGCTTGATAAAAGTGTTTCCACATTGGAACATGGAACTTTGAGTGAATAAATCTGTGTTCCCCACCCATGGTCACTGACAATTTGGGTCCAGAATAAACAATCTCTCATCGTCTTTCAGGCGAGAGCTGTGTTTTTTGTGTCAACATGATATAAATGTGATTGGACCCAAGTAGGTCCTGAGAGTACAAACCAGTTACATTAAGAAGCTGCCCATTGGACTCTATAGAAAATGTAAAAGTGGGGCTGGAGAGATGGCCTAGCGATTAGGAGCGTTGACCGCTCTTGCAGAGGACCCGGGTTCGATCCCCAGCACCCATATGGCGGCCGAGAGCCGTCTGAGGCTCCAATTCCAGGAGAACTCCAGTTCCAGGGGAGTCCGACACCTACTTCTGACCTCCGCGGCATTGCACATCACTGGTGCACAGACTTGCATGCAAACAATACATACACATACGGAAATAAATAAAATTAAAAAAAAATGTAAAAGCCAAGATCCAGGACAAGGAAGGAATTCCTCCTGATCAACAAAGGCTGATCTTTGCTGGTAAGAAGCTGGAAGATGGATGAACTTTGTCCAACTACAACATTCAAAAGGAATCAACTCTTCACCTTGTATTGAGACTTCCTGGTGGTGCTAAGAAAAGGAAGAAGTCTTACACCACTCCCAAGAAGAATGAGCATAAGAGAAAGAAGGTGAAGCTGGCTGTCCTGAAATAAGATGGATGAAAATGGCAAAATTAGTCGCCTTAGCCAAGAGTGCCCGTCTGATGAATGTGGAGCTGGAGTTTTCATGGCCGGCCACTTTGACAGACATTACTGTGGCAAGTGCTGTCTGACTTACTGCTTCAACAAACCAGAAGACAAATAATTGTGTATGACTTAATAAAAGACGGGAACTGACAAAAAGAAAAAAAAAAGAAGTTGCCCAAATGCCTATTATTCCTAATCCTGTTACATTGCCTTCTATTCTCAAGCATGCACTATGGCTTCATGGGGTGTGTACTATGATGGGGTGACCAAGAAAGAGAAGAATAGAGCCAGGCATGGTGGTACACACCTTTAATCCCAGCACTCAGGAGGCAGAGGCAGGTGGATCTCTGTGAGTTCAAGACTAGCCTGGTCTACAGAGCGAGCTCCAGGCCAGCTGGGACTAAAAGGAGACCCTGTCTCAAAAATACCAAAAGAAAAAAAAAAAAAAAGAAAGAGCAGAACAGGGCTTGGTTTAAAACTGGTTCTGCATGCTTTACAAGCACCAGCTAGAAGGGGACAACTGAAGCATTACAGTCCCTTTTTGTGAGCACCCTGAAGATCACTGGCAAAGGGAAGTCTTCACAGTGGGCAGAACTTCAGTTGCACATGGCTCTCTACTCTGCTTGGAAGAAATGGCAGAATGTGTGATCATATACTGATTCATGGGCTGTAGCCGATGGTGTAGCCAGATGTCAGGGACTTGTCAGAAATATGACCAGAAAATTAGCGAGAAAAGCATTTGGAAGAATTTATATATAGATGCCTCCAAAATGAGCAAAGTATGTGAATGTGTTTGTGTCCCATGTAAAAGGTTATTTACACAGAGTTCAATAATCATGTAGGTAGGATGACCCATTATGTAAAGTCAGCCTCTTTTCCTAAGCATCTTTGTTATTACCCAATAGATCCATAAACAAAGTGGTCATGGTGGCAGAGATGGAGGTTATGCATGGGCTCAATAGCATGGACTCCCACTCACCAAGGCTGACCTGGCTACATCTGCTGCTGAGTGCCAGATCTGCCAACAGTCCAACATTGAGACCCCAATATGGCACTATTCCTCAGGGTGATCAGACAGCAACCAGATGGCAAGTTGACTACACTGGGCCACTTCCATCATGGAGGGGACAATGCTTTGTAATGACTTATTCTTCTGGATTTTCCTTTCCTGCATATAATGCATCTGCTGAAACTACCATCCAGGGATTTACAGAATGCCTTCTCCACCACAGTATTCTACACAGCATCACTTCTGACCAAGGAACTTACTTCACAGCTAAGGAAGTGCATCGGTGGGCCCATGCTCATAGAATTCTCTGGTCTTACCATGTCTCCCATCACCCCAAAGCAGCCGGCTTGAAAGAATGGTAGAATGGCCTTTTAGGAAGATGCAGCTGAAGTGTCAATTGGGTGGCAATAGCCTGGAGGGTTTTTCAGAAGGCTGTATATGCTATTAATCAGCATCTAATATGTGGTACAGTTTCTCCTATAGCCATGATTCAGAAGTCCAAGAATCAAGGAGTAGAAATAAAAATGGTACCACTCATCTTTCCTAGCAGATTTTTGCTTCCTGTTCCTTAGTTATACACTGCTGGTCTGGAAGTTTTGATACCAGAACTGGGCGTCCTCCTGCCAGGAGATGCAACAAGCACTCCATTGAACTGAAAGCTAAGACTTCTTCCTGGCCTCTTTGAGCTTCTGATGCCTTTAAGTCAATGGAGTAAGAACAGAGTAATAATATATGGAGTCTGATTGATCCAGACTACCAGGGGAAAATTGGACTGCTTTTCCACAATGGAGGTAAAGAAGATTAAATCTGGAGTGAAGCAGATTCTTTAGGGAGTCTTCTGTGTTACCATGTCCTGTGATAAGGTCAATAGGAAATGACAACAGGCAGGATAACAAAGGACTCACAACCTTCAGGGATGAAGGTATGGGTCACTCCTCCAGGGAAAGAACCAAGATATGTCAAAGTGCCTGCTGAGTCTAGAGGAAATACAAAACAAAGGGAGGTAGTTATAGACAATAGCTAAGTGGCTGGAGAGATGGCTCAGTGATTAAGAGTGCCAACTACTCTTGCAGAAGACATGGGTTCAATTCCCAGCACCCACATGGCAGCTAACAACCATCTATAACTCCAGTTTCAGGGGATCCATCGAATTCTTCTGACCCCACAGGCATTGCATAACACAGGTGCACTTACGCACATGAGGGCAATATACTCATACACATAAAAAGTAAAATAATAATAATAAAATTAAAATAAATACTAGCTAAGGCCATGTGACCAGTAACAGAAACAACGACAACTGACATATGTATTTCTGTCCCATTTTTTTTAGGGGAGGGAATTTTTATTTGCCATTAGTCTTTTGAATACAACCACCATAATTTTGCAGATCTAATATAGCAGTAAGCTAGACTCAGCATTTCCAGGAGTTCACAATTTCCTGGCTAAGTTTCTGATTCAGGTAATTTGGCTATTAACATAATATAAATGAAGCTTTAAAAGGGCTATAAAAAGAAATCTGGCCTCTTTATAGAAAATATGAATAACTCAGACATTAGACTTAGGATCAGGAGTGCAAATCGGTACAGACAGGAAGGCCTCGGTGAAGACTGGAAGGAAGCACCACTACTTTAGTCTGGGACACATGGTCATTAGCATGCTGGTGCAGGTAAGGCAGCAGCACACGTGAGCAGCTACAGTGTGGAAGGAATCTGTGGTGGATGGCACGGGGGGGGGGGCCTCCAGGTGACTCCTTAATCATCCTCTCCCCCACAGAGCAGCAGCAGGGCTTTCTTATAGTCCCCAGATGTGTCACCCTTGATCATGGAATAGAGTTGGCAAAGTTCTTTCTAAACTCCTTCCTAATGTTAAGCAGATCAGTCTCACTCCTGGACACCACAACTCTAATGAGGGTATGATCATCTGTTCCAGCACCCTTCATAGCGTAGTAGAGAGTCTCTGCAAGGTAGGCAGGTATGCTCCGAATGGACTTGACGACAGCCAAGAGCAGCTGCTCCAAGTTCCCCGATGTTTCCCGGTCAATGGTTTCCTCAATCTGAAATCCTGATACAGTCAAACACCCTTCTCAAATGAGACACACTGCATGTCCCAAAGATGGTGATGACCAGTTCCCCACTTCAGCTCTCCGGCCTGGAACAAGGTCTGAGCATCATCCAGCTCAACTTGGGCTTCATCAATTGCACCATCAGGGTCTCTGTTCACCTGAAGAAGGACAACCAGCATCCTCTGGTAGTACCCAGAGTGTCCCCCACCATGTCATCTTCCACGCTGGAGCCATATTCTTCTTCATACACCTATTTGATGGCAGTTAGTTCTTCAGGAACTAAATATTGCATATTCATGCAATAATTTCAGTCAATACCTTTTCATCAGTCCCAGCTCCCTTAAGTGTGTGCTTCAGCTCATAGGCATCATAGAGCTGGGAAGGCTTCATCAGAGCCACTATTAACTTCTCAAACTTTCCAGTCAGCTCTGACTTCAGGTCACCCAGAAGATCTGTGTCATACATTGTATTAGAGGACTCAGCAACTTCCTGGTGCTGAGCGTTGCTCCGAGATGTCAGCAGGGTCAGGATGCTCTCCTAGTCCATGCCTAGGCCTTTCATGGCCTTCTGAAGAGTTTCTGCATCAGCCAGGCTATCAAATCCAGGGAAGTCAGTCATGGTACCTCTGAGAGCATCTCCCAGGTCACACAGTTCATCAGTGACAAGGTAGGAACTCAGAGCAGGAACCTGGAGGCAAGAACTGAAGCACAGGCCATGTAGAAACACTGCTTACTGGCTTACTTCCCCCCATTTTCTTAAAGAACATGTTTGCACATATATGGACATATATTACACTGGCCTTTTCTTTCTTTTACTTATTATCATATAATGTATCAGATAGTTTCAGTAGTTAGGTGTTGGTTGTAAATCTATAGTATATTTAACTTATAAGACATTAAAAGACTAAGCATTTCTCAAAGGACTCTGCCACCTATTCTAAAATACATAATGTATTTGCTGTGCTATACATGAGATAGTTATATCATGTTAGGTGGAATTATGATGTTGCTATTGTTTTCATTTGGAAATGAAACACGACATAATGAATTATGATTGGGTGTCAGATTGACAAGGGGAGACTTGTGATAGCTAATCTTCTTTGTCAATTTGACTGGATCCAGAATAAATTAAAATGCAAGACTCTGAGCACTCCTGTGAGCTACTACCTTGACCACGCTAAACATCTGCAGCATCTTTTGGTGGAAGCCTAGAGAAAAGGACATTGAAGAAGGAAACGTTGTGCCTGTTCGCCTTTGCTCTGACTGGCAAGTTTATCTATCTTGCTGTGGCATTCCTGCACCAATATTAGAAGCAACATCTAGCTGCCAAGGTAGACTGAAGACCAGCAGCTCTCCAGGAATCCTCCAAGCCTTCAGAGCCAGACTGAGCAGCTAATGGATTCTAGCCCTCTCCAGTGTGAAACAACCATAGTTGGACCCAGACCATATCCTGTAAGCCAACCAAATAAATCACACACAGACACACACAGATATATATTCATACATTACATATATATACATATATACACATATATACATATCATGATAGGCACCATTTTCAGTATTGGTGTGCTCAGCTACAATTAGGTTGGGACTACCTGTACTTGACACAATAGCTCCAGAGAAAGTAGACTGTTTTGCTTCTCATCTACCTGTGCCCCTTTTCTAAGCCTAGGGAACAATCTGCGGAAGAGGGGGCGCGGTAGAATGTAAGGGCTGCGATTGGGGTGAATGGTGAAACTACAACAATATAGACTGGACACTCATTTGATCAACTTGATTGAACATACAAGCCCCCCCTCCTGGATGGTGGGACCCATGAGCTGTGTGGGTTTGGGCACAACTGCTTGCAAATTGGTTTTACATGAAGGATGTTTGTATTCATTACTTATTACCTATTGTTTAAAAAATGATAAAACTATTATTGTTTGATCCACAAAGAAATAGGTCAAAACCTTGCTTATTGCATGTGGAGGAGAAACTGTAAGCAGTGTTCAGACAGCAAGGCCCCTCTATGCCTTCCTGTTCACAGTGGGATGAGAATGAGAGGAAACTGCAGGACAGCAATATGTGGGTACATGGTTAAAGCATTGTCTGTTAAATATTTGTAGGGACAACCTATGCTTTATCTAGAAAATTATAAAAATTATAAATCTAATTGCCCTAGCAATAAAATTACATAAAATTTCATTCTGGAAACTATAAAATTGCATACTTTCTTTAGAAACACAAGATTACATTACAAATATCAAAATATGTAAAGATCTATTGGCACAAAAAAGTCCATGAAGTCAAATCTGTTCCTGTCCTTTATGCCAATGCACAGAACAGTCACTCCCCATTTGAAAAAAAAAATCATTTGTTTTGCTTTGAGTGTTAAATGTTCCCATGGGATTGTGTAGTTGAACACTTGATTCCCAGAAGCCAGTGTGTTTGGCAGGCTCCAGGACCTCTGAGGCAGGAGACACAGCTGGCAGATATGGGGCTCTAGGGCTGAGACCAGAGGGTTAGAGGTCTGCTCTGCTTGCAGTCCAAGCTCCCAATTCCCTGGTTTGTTTGCATTCGAACAGCCAGCCACAGGCTCCCTCTGCCATGGGCCCAGCCACTTCCTCTGCTGCACCTTCCTTGGCATGGTGGTCTATGCTCTCTCAACCTGTGAGTCAAGATAAACCTTTTCTCTCTTAAGTTACTTCTTGTTATCTTATTTTTTAATAATTTATTTATTATTTTTATTTTACGTATATATGTGTGTATATTGTCTGGATGTATTGTAAATACATCTGTGTCGTGCAATGTCTGCAGAGGTCAGAAGAGAGCATTGAATTCCCCTGGAAGTGGAATTACAGATGATGGCTAGCCACCATATGAGTGCTAAGAATCAAACCCAGGTCCTCTGTAAGAACAACCAGAGTTCTTAACCACTGAGCCATCTCTCTAACCCAAAGCTTATCTGTATTTTTTACCGTGAAGAAAAGAGTAACTAATGTGCCCTGTGAAGTTACCTCCTCTGTCAAGAAAAGGCTGACATTGAGATGACATGCAGTTAAACAAAAGCACAAGAGAGCAAAAAAATAAATAGCAGAAACAATACTGACTAGAATCAATTTTCCCTCCGTTCTGAATTTATTATTTGTGTTACAGAGGTTTATGATACATTAAAAAAAAACTTTCGGGCTGGAGAGATAGCCTAGCGGTTAAGAGCACCGACTGCTCTTGCAGACGACCCGGG
>VZQC01009804.1:192409-214925 GCA_009823505.1 Rhizomys pruinosus
CCTCTGCAAGAGTGTTTGCCGCTCTTAACAGCTAGGCCTTCTCTCCAACCCCCATCTCAGATTCTTGAGTCCTGGGATCACCAGCTCCATCTTAGAATCTTGAGTGCTGGGATCACAGGCTCCTTCTCCACATCGTGAGTCCTGGGATCACGGGCTTCGTCTCAGTGTCTTGAGTGCTGGGATCACAGGCTCTGTCTAGGCATCTTGAGTGCTGGGATCACACACAGGCTCTAAAACGTTCTGGGATCACCAGCTCCATCTCAGCATCTTGAGTCCTGAGATCCTAGGCTCCATCTCAGCATCTTAAGTCCTAGGATCCCGGGCTCCATCTAGGCATCTTGAGTGTTAGGATCACCAGCTGCATCTCTGCATCTTGAGTCCTGGGATCACCGGCTTCATCTCAGCGTCTTGAGTGCTGGGATCACAGGCTCCATCTCGGTGTCTTGAGTCCTGAGATCCCAGGCTCCATCTTGGTGTCTTGAGTCCTGGGATCACAGGTTTCATCTCAGCGTCTTGAGTCCTGGGATCACAGGCTCCATCTCCACCTACTGTAAAATTATTTACCTCTGTCATGTCTTTGAGAGGATCTTCCTGGCACTCCCAGTTCTAGGAGCCAGATCCCCCATTTCCTTGATATCCATTCCAGTTCTGGATCTATGACAACCCACTCTTGTGGGATCAGTTGCTCCATTTATTTATTTAGTTAGTTAGTTATTTGTTTAAAGGAAACTTAACTTCAAATTTTTTCACAGTAAAAGATAACATATTACAGCATTATCCATTTATCAGATCTATCCTCTCCCTTTCTTATTTTTTAAATCAGTATATAATTTGTTAGATAACCATTATAATACTTTTGAACAAGGTACACTTTTGTGGGTCTCCTTTCTCCACATCTCCCCACCTGCTGTGACCCCTGTTCCCCCTTCAGACTCTCCTCTTTCATGCTCCACGTGTCTTTTTGCCTAACCCCTCCTCATCCTTCCTTATCACCTAACATTACCCTCTCTTATCTCCTGTATGGATCTTTAGACTTAATGTGCACTTAGACCTGTTTGCATTTATACATGTACTCTAGGCCGGGACCCTCATGAGAGAGAACACACTTTTTTTTTTGTCTTCTTTTTGGGTGATCTTACTTGATATTATACTTTCCAGATCTTCTTCTTGACTTTGATTCTGGAATGATCTGGAAACCGAGGGACCTGACCAGACAGAAGGACTGCAGTACTCAGCCAGGCTGGCGAAGTGGCTCTGTCCAGAGAGGCTGAGACCAGGCCGAAAAGCAGGAAGGAGCCTGCTCTTTGCTGCCTGCAGCTGCGCAATAAAAATCGGTTTTCTCATCGTGTTCTCTTAGCAAGGAGAGACTCTTACAGAACCTCTGACTTTAGCCATAGGGTCTTCAAACAAGATTTTCAGAATTCCAGAGGGGTGGGACAGAAACAGAGGGACAGTCAATGTTTGACATTACTTTACAATCCACTAAACTATCATGCATTATTGACAGCTTTCAAGAGAGAAGATCTTCTTAGAGATCCAGAAAAGAGCATTAAATTACTACAATACCCCAAACAAAGCCCATATCCACCCCACATCAGTTCGTTGGATCCCAGTCTATTGAATGCTGGAGCTTTGAGGGAAGCATCAAGGTTAGCACTCAGCAGAGAAGAGTAGGTGTCATATCTATTCAATAACAGTGTAGAGGTTCATCTTTTCGGAAAAAGCACTTTCAATCTGGCATGTTATACTCCTGACATACTGTGCCAAGAACACACTAGGATAGACAGAGACCCTGTCAAGAGGCCAAGTCTGAAGCAGGAACCAGACACTCATACATTGATGAGGTTCCAGAGGTCTGAAACATGCTGGATTCACAAATAAAAAAGTTATCTTGTGACCAACCCATGTTGCTCATTAAAAGTTAATATCTGGGCTCAGGAGATGGCTCAGTGGGCCAAGAACTTCCTGCAGCAGCATGGGGACTGAATTTTAATTCTCAGAACCTGTGTAAAAGCCAGATGGGATAGTGTATCTAGTCCCAATATTCCCTCAGCAAGATGGGAGGCCGAGATAGGAAAATCCCCCAAAGCTCTTAAGACACCTGGGCTGGTGTACATAATGGCAAAGAATAAGAGAGAGCATGCCTCAAACAGTGGAAGGCCAGACCCAGCACTGGAGGGTGTTGTCTGACTTCTACATGCATGTGCATCACCTGAGTACCCACTCACACACATACACCACATACTCGTGCACACAAAGATAAACAGTTCATATTTGACATAAATAATTATATAATTAAGTGATAAAACTAGCTCAAGAATTTGTAAAAAATTAAATAATAAAATCCTTTATAATTTTTGAATTAAGACTTTATTTGAACCAGACATAGTATCTCACACCTTTAATGCCAGCACTCAGAAGGCTGAGGCAAGAGGATTGCAGTGAGTTCTAGGACAGCCTGGGCTACATAAAGAATAGCCCTGTCTCCAAATAATAAAAATAGAAGAATGAGGGATTACTCAGAATACTTGGTAATGTGTGGAAAACTGTAAAGATTACATGACTAGAGACTTAGATCTTTCTTGCTGGAGAAACCTGTGTTTTCTTAAGTAATCAAACACATAATTCAATAGAAACCACAGAAGGCTCTCTTGTTTGTTTGTTTGTTTGTCTTTTGAGACAGGGTCTCCCTGTAGTCCCAGCTGGCCTGGAACTCACTCTGTAGACCAGGCTGACCTTGAACTCACAGAGATCCACCTGCCTCTGCTTCCCAAGTGCTAGGATTAAAGGCATGCACTACCACGCCCGGCTTAAAGACAGTTCTTAGCCGCCATATGGGTGCTGGGAATCAAACCTGGGTCCCCTGCAAGAGCAGTCAGCGCTCTTAACTGCTGAGCCATCTCTCCAGCCCCCACACCCTGAATTTTTATATCCAGGCAAATAACTTAGAGATAAAGAATTAATTTAGAGCAATGATCCAAGAAAGTTTTATCAGAGACAGTACCACATTTCCATTTGCATCATACTTGCCACTAAAGCTCAGCCAACATTTTTTTAACATTTTTTTAAGTCAGGTCATAACCCAGGTTGACCTGGAACCTGAAATCCTCTTGGCTCAGCCTACCAAATGCTGGATTACAGGTACGTGCCACATACCCAGCTCCCTTCCCTAGTTTGAGCACAACAAATAAAATAACATTGTCTGAAGCCTTCTACAACTTTCTGCTTTCATATACCAATCTTACATTAATATATATAATATTTGGTGGGTTTTCTCAAGGTAACAAAATAAACACAGATCCACAGCATATGAAATAAGAAGCAAAAGTGCCAGCCCATGAAAGGAAACAGCCAGAATTGACCAGAATCCAAGTCAACAGCTCCAGAGAGAGAGGACAGTTTTACTTCTCATCCACCTGTGCCCCTTTTCTAAGCCTAGGGAACAATCTGCGGAAGAGGGGGCGTGGTAGAATGTAAAGGCTGCGATTGGGGTGAACGGTGAAACTACAGCGATGTAGTCTGGACACTCATTTGATCAACTTGATTGAACAAACAACCTGTCACCCCCCACTGAATGGTGGGACTGTGGGGGTTTGGGCACAACAGTCTATAGATTGGTTTTGCACGAAGGATGCTTATACTCATGGATTATCACTTATAGCTAAAAAATGAAAAAAAAATAAACCTGAAAGATGCAGGACAGTTATGGCAGAATACATGATCTGGGATGGGTGGGGGGGAAGGGAAAGGGAAATATGCCTGATCTGAATTGGAAAATGATGTACGAAATGCACAAACCATCAATAAAAATTAAATTAAAAAACAAAGAAGCAAAAGTGCATGAGCTTAAAGTAGCATTAACAGCGAGCGCACTCCTGTTTACTTATAAGGAATCTGTGCATCTGAAGAACACCTGCTCTCTCAATTTCTTATCAATCTAAAGTTACTAGGTTACCTCACATTTATCCTGGTAATTACCTTCAAGCTGGCATAACTTCTGCTGAAATAGGTTTGATCAGAATAGCACTTCAATTTTGGTTAAATGTGATTAAATATTTCATACAATTTAAGAGAAGTGACTAGCTTATTCATTACATTACTGTGTGTAAAATTGGGATGAAAGAACATAGCCAAGGAGAATGAAAACATAGTCTCATATTATTCTTCATGGCAGTCACTGAGAGAAGACATGGCTAATTTTCACTTGACAAATAGTGAGCTAGCCTAAGTGACTAAGACTTATCTCTTAAATCCTTAAAACAGTTCAAATTGTTTTCTAAGACAGTTATTTTTTTCAGACTGAAAATATTAAAGGCTTTACTTTTTTAATTTCTAGGAGTGTTAAGGGTGTGAATTTGTATATGCACTGGTCTGTCTTTAGGCTAATCAGACCATAAGAAGCTTTATAACTAATTTGCTAATCCTATCCCTAGTACAAAAATTAATACAGTGAGACATGAGGCTTTGCCAATTACACACATATAAACCACAGCCAGGTGAGTGTTTATTGCTTTAAGGCTAAACTAACCACTTCTTTTTAATGTATTTGTACTTATTATTTTTATTTTATGTGTATGAGTATATTGCCTGAATGTATGTAAGTGCACCTGTGTCATGCAATGCCTGCTGAAGTCAGAAGAGGGCATTAGATCTCCTGGAACTGGAGTTATGGATGGTTCTTAGCTGCCAGTGGGTGGTTGGAATTGAACCTCCATCCTCTGCAAGAGCAGCCAGTGCTCTTAAGTACTGAGCCATCTCTCCAGACCCTAAACTAACCACTTATTGGTCATGAAATTTTTAAGTGATCAGAGCACACATAAGTGAACAGGAAAAGTCAGCAAGCAAACCTGACTGCTTGAGACTACATAAGGCATTGATCCAGCCACAGATTGCCAAGAGGTCAGATTAGGAACACGGTACTCTGCAAGGGCTCTCAGTTCAGAGCCCTGAGACAGTTCCATACCAGGCTCCCCAGAAACCTCAGACTGGCTGGTGTGCAAGAGTGAAAGTCACACTTACCGGGGTCCCCAAAGAATGAGTCAGAAATGCATCCACCTTTCCTGGTGGGGAAGAACTCAAAATACAGTCCACTCCTGTTGTCATTTGTTGTCCAGATAGAAAGTGTGAATGGATGAGGAGGAGCTCTCCAGGATTGTCCGCCCTGGACTGTAGGAAGGATTTAGAAACCAGGGGTTTATGGATCTGGGTATTCGGGTTTGAGGCTCATCGCTCTGAGCTTTAACCACCAGTGTCCTGGAGACTTGGCAGCTGTTGTAATCCTGGGCTGTGAGCAGCCATGAGATCAGCGAACGAGCAGCACGTGCCATCTGCTAGTATCACAGCACTGGAAATGTCCTCGGGTGTGGAGACCCTCAGCTTCAGGACAGCCAGAGTTACACACCTCTTGGGCCTGGTTGTCTAGGACCCGTGTCTCTTGAGGCTTGGCAACTCCTTGGAACTCATCCAATGACACGGCCAGCAGCTTCTCTTCTTCAGCTCTTCACAGCCTCTGCCTCCGCTGTGTGCCCCTGGCTGTCGTCTGGAACTCCGCCCAGCCTCCTGCTACAGCTTCACCACTGCTGCCAGCTTTGCCACTACCACCACGCTATAGCCGCTGCATCTCCTCCATGTAACCAGTTCAGTTCTCTACAATGAAGATAAAGAAAACACGACTTGAGAGAAGCATTTTGCTGCGTCTTGTGTCACAACTCCAAGAGGCAGCCCAGAAAGACGTCCTAGTGCAAACTCAAATAGTAATCCAAACAGTCTACTTATATACCAGTAAGACGTACATAAGGGTGTAACAAAGTGTCTGCACCAATCACAGCAGTCCTTTGTGAAAATGAGCAGCTCTCTGCACCAATCACAGCTCAGTCTTCTATACAATAAAGGGTCGTGTTTATACCAGTCACAGTCCTGCTGAGCTACCAGAGAAAGAGTCCTGCTATGGCCTGGGTAAAAGGCTGCTCAAGTTCACTTAGCTCATGCTGACCAAAGCTCTGGTGCCAACTGCTTGCCATGGTCATGGTGGGATGTACCTTCTGGAGCCGGAGTTGTACTTTAGAAGCAAGCAGATTTGTTTACAGTTTGGCTTCCTCAAGGTGTCCATGGAGTGTTTAGCACAGCCAGTACCGGTGAGGACAGGCCAGCCGGCTGCTTGCTTGGCTAACGTTCTCTGCTTCAAAGGGCCAAGATGCCAAAGGTATCGATTATGGAGTCAAATTACTCTGCCCCAACAGCTCAGCTTATTTAAAGGAAAAATAGCATTAAAAGTGACTACTACTGGTGGCTGGAGAGATGGCTCAGTGGTTAAGAGCACTGACTGCTCTTGTGCAGAACCTGGAGTCAATTCCCAGTAGCCACATGGCGGCTAGCAACTGTCCATAACTCCAGTTCCAAAGAATCCAACACCCTCTTCTGGTCTCTGCAGGCATTGCACAACGTGGGTGCACTTACATGCATGCAGGCAATATATCCATACACATGAAAATAACAATAACAATAATAAGGAGTTCTATGCAGCGGGAAAGAAAGATGACATCTTGAAATTTGCAGGTAAAAAAATGGAACTAGAAGATATTGTGTTAAGTAAAGTAACACAGTCCCAGAAAAACAAACGATGAATGGTATTCCTCATCTGTGGATGCTAGCACTAAGTACATAGTAATAAGACAAACTGAGTAACGTTAATGTTATATTTCTCATTATCTGAAAGCAACTGTGCTCTTATAATGTGAATCCCTTAACAAGTTTTAAAATTAACCTACTATTTATTTTCTGACTTTGGAATTTTGGTATATTTTAGAGTAATATAAAATCAAAAGGGAAAAAATGTGAATCCTGAAATATGATTTGGAAATAACATAGTTTCTTTTCAGATGACATAACTTTAGTATAGGTGAGACACACACACACACACACACACACACATATGCATATGTTGAAGCAATACAAGTTAGAGGGAACAGCAACAACAAAAGAACTGGAACAAAAAGAACTGACTGAAACAGTGAAGTTCTCCCCAAAACAATAATCCTATGCTTTGAAAAAACTTGGGAAAGTCTCAGGAAAAAGATGCAAGACATGTATGGCAGAATGCATGAACTCAGGTGGGGTGGGGGGCATGGAAAGGGAAATGAGTCTAAATTGGACTGACAAATGATGTAAGAAGAAGTTTAACAACATATATTTTTAAAAAGAATAGAAAATTAATAATAGTAAAAAGTGGTGACTATAGTGCTGGAGAGGTCTCTCCATGGTTAAGAGCCCTCATTGCTATTGCAGAAGACCCAAGTTCAGTTCCCAGCACCTGTACCAAATGGCTCACAACTACCTGTAACTCCAGCTCCAGGGGATCTGATGCCTTTTTCTGCCCTCTGATGCCATCTACACTCATGTCCACATACCCACAAACAAACACACACATACATACATTTTTAAAAAGTGATGACTTCAAGAAGAGCCAATTTTAACAATAACCATGATTTAACAGTGTTTGAAAAATATTTAACAGTGTTTTAACAATATTAGACAGTGCTTTAAAGTGCTGTTTTAAGAGTGCTTTACTGCTGACCAAATTCCACTGGGGAGAGTAGGGTCATTTTACCCTCCTATCAAACCATGTCATCAACAATGAAAGACAGAGCTCCCTGGACCAGTACAGAGGTGGTTTTACTGAAGCCATAACAACAGAGAAGACAGCCTTAATGAAGAATGTATTACACAAAAGGGAGAAGCCTAGAATTTTATGAAACCAGCAGGTCCGTGAAGAGGGTGGAGGTTGGTCTTATCCCTGAATCTGCTGCTGGTGGAGGGGGTCTTAAGCACCACTGTTGTCTGGGAGGACTGGGCCCAGAGAAAGTTTGTCATTGTCACAGTGAGAAGGGCAGTCCTTTAGCTACTGTGAGCCTGCTGAGGACAGGCCAGCTAAAATGATACCAAACACAATGTACAGGAACTTGAGAGTGTTGCTGACTTCCAGGAGGCCAGCTTTGATAC
This sequence comes from Rhizomys pruinosus, assembly GCA_009823505.1. Taxonomy (NCBI): domain Eukaryota; kingdom Metazoa; phylum Chordata; class Mammalia; order Rodentia; family Spalacidae; genus Rhizomys; species Rhizomys pruinosus. Next base: position 200,408 of record VZQC01009804.1, read on the forward strand.
ACAAGGAGATGGAATCTTCCCCAGGCATCAACTGCACATAGTCACTGACAAATCCACATTTTCCTTGGTCTTTTGGAATCTGGTGTTTAGGATGCTGTGTTTCCTTACAGGTTTCCACTATTTATAGTGCAAAGACATTTAGGATGTTGTAAACTGATATTTATAAATATGATCTAAGGTTTATCTGGCTCCGTGTTAGTGAAAATTGGATTTCTATCACAAGCTTCATAATTTTTCAGGTTCATACTATTTAATATCTCTGTTTGACATTTCTTGCTCTTGCCCAAATGCTGAGATGCCTCCCAATAATGCATACGAAACACTATCCAAAATATTCGTTTCTACTATGTTTGGTAAGACTCAGTTACTAATATCAGCCTAGTATTTCTAAGTGATTAAGAAGTTAACTTTGCAGGTAAATGGATGGAACTAGAAGATATTATGTTAAGTGAAGTAACACAGTCCCAGAAAAACAAACTATGAATTCATGGTATCCCTCATCTGTGGATACTAGTGCCAATTACCTAGTTGTAAGGCAAGTTGAGCAACATTAATGTTATGTTCCTCGTGATCTGAAAACAACTGTGCTCTTAATATTGTGAATCCCTTAACAGGTTCTAGATCTAAGCTACTACCATTTATTTTCAGAATTAGGAATTTTTAGTATATGAATGGAGGGTATCATGCATATTTTAGAGTAATATAAGGTCAAAGGAATGCAGGGGAAAAAAGAAGTTAAGCATGTCAAAAGTCCTAAACTTGATTTCCAACCCTTCTAGAAGGCTATGGGAGAGTTAAGTCTTGCTTTACTTTTTACTTGATTCAGTTTGGTTTTTTGAGGGAGAGGTTTCACACTGGCCAACCTGTTTTTAAACTCATAGCAATCCTCCTGCCTCAGCCTTCCAAGTGCTGAGATTTAGGTAAGCACCACCATCTCCAGAACCTCTTGCTTTTTCATTGTCGATACAAAACCACACAGCTCTCATGTCAAAGGGAATAAAAATTTGTTTATTCTAGAGCCAAATCTGAGCAGCCATAGGCTGAACATTTAATGTAGATGAAGCTTTATTTTTTTTTTCCTGGGAACTTCAGTTAATATTATTTGGGGGGGGTTGTTTATTTGTTTGTTTTCAGGTAGTTGTTTATTTATTTTATTTAATGCTTTTATTTTTTTCCATTTAATTTGCTCAATATTTTTTTCTTTTTTAAAATTTGTTTATTTTTAAGGGATTCTACAATATAAGAGCACAGTTGTTTTCAGAAGTTAATATTATCAATTTTTAGGGCAAATACAAAATTTATTGTTCTCATGAATGGCTTTTGCATCAGCTACAATATATTCAACTATTTGAGATTCAAAATAAAATGGGGCTAACAAAACCATCTGAAAACCATATTTGGCTCACTTGTTTTAAAGACAAAAGTTTCCTCGCTTCTTATATTCAGTAAGCCACACTGGTCTAGTTTTTAAAGTGAGGTATGTATAGTGATTCCATATAATCTGATCAATAGTGGATCATCCCTTTCCTGGGGAGAAAATATGAGCCCAGCACAAATAAAAATATGGACACAGTTGCTGCTCCTTAGCAATTAGTGGGGATGGGCGCAGGGTGGATAGCTATTTGCACAGAAATCAAGTTTAGTTTTCAAACCTGTAGTTATGATTTTGAGAAGAGCCAAGAACAGAAAAATAATCTTAAATAGTTATTAGGGGTTTTCTGGAAACTGAATAAGTGAATAGCTCCAATGCAAAGCCAAATGTAAGTATAAAAATGATAATTTAGCACTGGCAAAATAATTTTGAATCTTGAAATAATACATTTAAAAATGAAGACACCAATTCTGGAATCAATGACATGGCCATCAAAATGATTTTTTTCCATTCTGAGGCCTCTTTAGCTTTTAGTTACTGCTTTTATATCAGCTTTTGTTAAAGATTTTAGTTTGACATTCAGTATTATAATGTTATGTGAAAAACCCTCTTACTTTCTATAGAAATTTCTCTGTTCTACTTTTAAACATTAAAACATAGTTTAAAGTCTCAAAGTATTCTGGGAGCTCATTCTCTTTATAAACTATATCCTGATAATTTTGCTTAAGTATTTTATTTGTTATTTTTAATTTATGTGTATGAGCGTATTGCCTGAATGTATGTAAGTACACCTGTAGAGTGCAGTAGACATGGAGGTCAGAAGAGGACATCAGATTCCCCTGAAACTGGAGTTACAGATGGTTATTAGCCACCATGTGGGTGCTGGAACTTAACATGGGTTGTGTAAGAGCAGCCATTGAACCATCTTTCCAACTACAATGTATAAATTCATTTTGATTCAAATAATGCAGTTTGTTTACTATCTGCTTGTTTACACTAAGTGGCATGTGAAAAAAATACAGTAATTAGATATAGTTATTCTCTTGATAGAAACCTATAATGTAGAGAGAAAGTTAATGGACATAGAGAACTGGAAAATAAGATTATGAAATGATATAACTTGCAATAATTCCTCCAACACATAAAAAGAAGCTAAAACAGAAACAAGAATTCTGGGGAACACTGGCAGCATATGGTAAACGCGGCTATTTCTAAGTTGGGACACAAAAAGAGATGTAAGATGGATGAGAAATGATCAGTACCACCAGAAAGCTATTTTTTATGTGTATGAATGTTCTGTCTGCATGTAGGTTTGTGCACTTGTGTCATGCAAAGCCACAGAGATCAGAAGAGGGCGTCGGATTCCCCTGGAACTGGAGTTAAAGATGGTTCTCAGCCGCCATGTGGGTGCTAGGGATGGAACCCAGGTCTTCTGCAAGAGCAGTCGGCTCTCTTAACTGCTAGGCCATCTCTCCAGCCCCCAGAAAGCTATTTAAAAGACACATATAATTACCAGAAAATCAGAGGAAAATCAATTTTAATTACTAGAATAACATAAGAAAATAGCCATGATTTATGTTAAAGAAACAAAGGCTAAAAATTAGTACTATAAAATTATTTGCATTGTGAAACAAAAAAAGTAATTTAAGGAAACATTAATAAATAATTGAGGATTTAATGTGTAAAAAGTTGTGTCTCCCACAAGTTAAGAAAACTGTGTCCATGGCATTTACAGGGGCTAGGACTTCTACGCTGGCGTCATAACCACAGCTATGTGGAAAATTAATCAAAGGGCCAGGGGTGGTTCTTACAGATGCCTTTAATCCCACCACTAGGAAAGCAGAAACAGGTGGATCCCTGAGTTCTAGCCCAGACTGGGCTCCAGAGTGAGTTCCAGGCCAACGAATGCTATATAGTAAGATCCTGTCTCAAAAAAAAAAAATCGAAGGGAGTTATTTTTTAATTTACACAACTTTTTATGTAGGATTCAGTACATGGAGGTTGCCAACATGATGGGCCATGTAGGATTCAGTGCATGGGGGTGCCAACATGACAGGCTNTAACCATAGGAGTAAAATCCGAGGCTAGAAGTCCAAATTGATAATAAAATGAAAGGAAGCAAACATCCATCTTTCAATTCTAACCTTAAATATTAAGGGCTAACACTCACCCAATCAAAAGGCATAGACTGGGAAGATGGATTAGGAAACAAAATCCATCTATCTGCTGTCTTCAATGAAACCCATCTCAATTTCACGGATAGGGCACCACTTAAGGTGAAGGGATAGAAGACCGTATTCCAAGCAAATGATACAAAAAAGGAAAAGCAGGTGTTGCTATTTTCTAATCTCAGACAAAATACATTCAAAGCACAAGAATCAAAAGAAACAAAGAGGGCCATTACATTTTATTAACAGGAACAATTGACAATGAAGATCTCACAATCATGAATATATATGCCACAACAACGGTGCACAAACTTTATAAAGACAATTCTTCGGAATCCTCAAGGCACAGATTAACCCCAACAGAGTAATAGTAGGGGGCTTCAATACCCCACTATTTCCTTTAGACAGATCAACAGGACAAAGGATAAACAGAAGACATCTGAACTGCATTGATACAATATACCAACTGGACCTCACAGACATCATCAATCGAATATTTCACCCAAACCACCAGAGAATACCACTTTCTACTCAGCACATCATTGGGAACATTCTCCAAAATAGACATATACTGGGACAAAGGAAAAAAAACTCAACAAATACAAAATGCTTGAAATAATCTCATGCATTCTATCAGACCCACAATGCAACCAACTCAATATCACACCAGGATAAGCCCCAAAACCTACAAGAACACATGGCGACTAAACAACACTCTCGTGACTAATGAATGGGTCAAGAAAAAGAAATAAAAAAGAAAGAATTCAAACATCCTGGAACCGACTGCCCATGATTCCTACCCACAGCAAACCCTTATGGCAAACACTTTATAAACGCCGTCGAAGCGGGCCGTTTATCGCTCTAAGTGCCTCCCTCAAAACAACACCAAAAGAAAGCACCGCACCCGTGCCTGCTCTGACCCCCTGCCCTACATTGTCTTAAACTTGACAGCCACCCAACAACTGATCCCTACCTGCAGCAGACACGAGAACCTAACCCACCCTCCGACGCCGCGCTCCCTGCCATCGCACCCTAAGACCAACTATCTACAAACAAAAATTCAATCAATCCCCCCGTTGGTTCTTTGAGAGACTCACCAAGCTCGACCGACCTCTAGCCAGTTAACCAAAGCACGACGGCACCACTCCCCATCCATCGCATCGTGAGGAAAGGGGGAACTAGCACAACCGACACTGACAAGATTCCCGATTACTTCCTCTGGACTACTTCCAAACCTATACTCCACTAGTTTGACAAACCCTAGAAGAAATGGCCGCCTCTCTGCCCCTCCTGGAAATCAGCAATAGCTCAACAAGAAGAGCTCGCCCAGTTCAATGGACCCCTAATAAATGAGCAATCTGACATATCTACTAAGCAGCTCCCCCCCCAACCCTGCCCTCCCCGCTGGTTTCATGGGCCGCCTTTAAAAAATATTTTCCAAACTGACTACAAACCCCTTAACTATCTGCAAGTTGTTTAGACGGCTCCCGCGGGAGTTCTCCCAGCCTTCCTTCTATGCCGCCCTCCTCCCGCTCTTCCCCCCCCCGGCCCCGCTTTCCCCTCCCCCCCGGCGCCCTCTCGGCCCCCTCTCCCTCCTGCCCCCCGGTGCCCCCCTTCTCCCCCCGGCTCCTGGCCCCTCGCCTCCCGCCCCCTCCCCGCTCCTCTCCTCCTCCCCCCCGTTGGCTTCCTCCCGCTGCTGCCGGGCTGGTTTCCTCCTATGTCGAGTGAATAAATATCATCAAAATAATAATGGACTGAAAACAACATCAAAACCCAACCATTATCTCAATTGACGCAGAAAAAAGCCTTTGACAAAATCCAGCATCCCTATTATGTTTAAAGTCCTAGAGGGAATTGGCCTGAGGGATCATTCCTCAATGTAATCAAAGCATATTACAGGAAACCCACAGCGAGCATCATCCTAAATTGGGAATACGACAGAAGCATTCCCCTTAAAGGTATGAACTCAAACAAGGCTTGCCCCCTGTCACCACTCTCTTTTAATATAGCGCTGGAAACCCTTGCTAGGGCAATCCGGCAAGAAAGGGAAATTAAAAGGGTGTCTAATGGAAAAAGAAGTTCAAGCAATCCCTTTTTGCTGATGAATGATTGTCTACCCGATAGGGATGCAAGACTTCCTAAATCAGACCCAGCCATCGCTGCCACAAGAATTAAGGTTGACCAATGACAAATGGGACCTCATTCAACTCAAAAGCTTTGTACATCATATTAGAAACAATAAAGGAGTGAGAAAAGGGCCCACAGAGTGGGAGGAAACCTTCACTGAGATACATCTGATAAAGCATTAATTTCTAGAATATACAAGCTACTCAATAAACCGGAAGAAAAGAAAGAAAACAAAATGAATCAACTCAAAAGATGGAGCAACGAACTGAACAGAGACTTCAAGAGGACGGAATTAAGATGCTGAGAACCATCCTTAAAAAACTGTTCAACGTCACTATAATTAGGGAAATGCAAATTAGACCACTCTAAGATATCATTCACTGATAAGACTGGCTCGGATCAAGAAAAAAAATGACACAATCATAAGATGGAGTAAAGAAATGAAAAGAGAACAAAAGACACCAAATGCTGGTGGGAATGCAAACTTGTACAGCCACTATTGGAAAGCAGTGTGTGGAGAACTCTTTGAAGACTCAAAATGAGTTTGCCATTTGATCCCCTTCATACCACTCCTTGACATATACCCACAACACTCAATCTTTACTTGCAGAGATACATGCACCGCTATATTTATTACAGCTCTGTTCACAATAGCAAAAAGCGGGGGTATGGAACCACCCCAAATGCCCTCACTGTACGAGTGGATAGAGAAAATTGTGGTTACATGTCACAGTGGGTTCTTCAGTTAGAAATGAAAGGCAACATCATGGAACTTTGCAGGTAAATTGGATGGAGCTAGAAGACAGAATTATGAGTAAACACAGTCCAAGAAAACAAATGTGAATATGTATCCTCATATGTGGATGCTAGTGCCAATAACCAGTTATAACTATTTCTTGTGGAGTGGGATGCAATTAAAAGAACAAAACAGAAAGACTGAATCAGAAAACTGACTGAAAATGGCATCAGGAGGGTGGGAGGGGCGGGAATGGGACACGGGTCTATATTCAATTAATACATATTTAATTGACATGAGGTCAACAATTATCCATCTTTTCCTCAGACTCTGTCTACAGGTAATATGGTGTTTTAGGACTTAATAAAATAGTCAATATGTGTCTATTAAACAATATTGGTTTAAAGGTTCTGATAAAAAACGGTAATGCACCTGAGTTAAATTGTAAATATAAATTGTGTTGTCCAACATTTGTTTTACTTTAAAACTGTATAACAATAACTTTGGGATTGGCAAATACAAATGTTCTCTATAATTTTTCTGTTGTACAGGTATCACCTTGTAGCATTCTCTTCTACCTGTAGGATGATTTAACTTAAAAAATTAAGTTTGCTTCCCAAAGTTAACCACATACTGTACTCAAAACCGCATGGTGAATTTGATGAACCTGTGCCTTTTCTTTTCTCGATTCAGCCTATAGGTATGTTATTACAACTGCCTTTTGAGATCTCATGGGTCTCAATAACATGAAAACCTAAATAAAAAGGGGGGACACAGATAAGATATGAAACCTTTTGTCAAAAACCTTGCAATTCCCAAATATTAAAACTAACTACGGAAAGCTTTGTATTTTCCAACAGGTCAAAAGGTCACCAGCTTAATGGCTGAGAAAAAAAAATACAGCATTGCATTGAGTAGGATGTACCAGGAAGTGACAGCAGAAAGGTTGGCCCATCTGAACATTGAAAGGAAGAAAAGCCTCCAACTGCTACAGACCTCCACACCCCTCTGTGGATCCCTACTTGTAACAACTAGATATAATGAGTCCTAATGAAAATTACCTCTAGGTGCCACAAGGTTCACAACGAGAGACTTCTTTAGCCTCCCCCCCATAGAACAAGGAAATATGATGCTGATGATGAAGTCCTTCTCTAACTGTAAAATTGGAGCCAACTGTAATCGATGTAATCTCTTATAAAACCCCAGTAAAACTGGCCTTCTTTAATTGACTAATAGACATAGGAACTTTGAAAAGGATCATTCTCTATTCAGACCCAAATATAATACTAAAGTCTCCTAAGCTATTCACTTAAGCAAACTAGTTATACAGGAGAGCTCTGATATCAGCAATGGCTTAATTTACCAAGGAGATGTTGGCCCGCGGATCCAAGCCCCCCCTTATAAGGTAACGGCTTCTTGCCTGTAAACTGGGATAGCTGTAAGAAGAGAGACGATAAGACCCTGCTGTCACGACCTGATGTAAGCATGTGAAAGATGCATTGAGACTTCCACTGCACAAGTGTACAGTTGTCTCTGGAATACCAGCGTAGTGTTACCAAGGCCACTCAACCAATAAAGCAAATATAGGTCCCTTGGCGTCAAGCCAGAATCCTCTGTCAGCACCAGCTACACCTCACCTGCCTGGGAACTACTGTGCAGCAGATGCAGCAATATTGCGTGTCTGTATATCCCCAAATCTAATAGGCTATTAACTCTCTCCTGGAGGAATAACACACGGTTGATGCCCACAAGCTTACATCCTCTAGTGGTTAGGAACTGTTATAAGCCACAGTAAGACCCTGTCATATTTACGAAAAAAACATAATTCATGATCAGCATTCCCATCCAAACATCTGTGTCTAATACCAAAGTAACCTTGACCCTACCAATTAGTACTGTTTAATCCCTATATATCTCATTGCTTATGCTTCATTCGTAGGATTGCAAGGTTATTCCTGACCAAACTGTCAAAGCCCATTAAATGAAACAGCCAGAACTGAACAGAGTCCAAGACAATAGTCCAGAGAAAGTAGATTGTTTTTGCTTCTCATCCGTGTCCCTTTTCTCAGGCCATGGGACAATCTGCTGAAGAGGGTGCGTGGTAGAATATAAGGGCTGCGATTGGGGTGAATGGCAATATCGTCTGGACACTCATTGATCAACTTGATTGAACATACAAGCCCCCCCAGCTGGATGGGGGGACCCATGGGCTTGTGGGTTTGGGCACAACTGCTTGCAAATAGGTTTTACATGAAGGCTGCTTGTATCATAAATTATTACTATGTAAAAAAGAAAAAATAATAGAAGAATTAAGAAAAAAATCATTCCTTTTTAAAAAAAAGTATTAGCTAAGCAGTAAGCTGCGAGTGACGAAACAAAAGCGAAATGTGTAGAAATGACTTCACTCACGTCTTCTAATTGGTAGATGATAGAATCCTATACACAAAAGATCCAAAAGATTCCGCCAGAAAACTCTTAAACCTGATGTGCAACTTAAGCAAAGTAGCAGTACACAAAATATTCAAACATATAAAAAACCCAATCTCCAGTGCCGGAGAGATGTCTCAATGGTTCAAAGGTCTCGTGCTCTTGCAGAGTACCCCGGGTTTTGGTTCCCAGCACCTACCATGGTGGCCACACCAGTCTATGGAGTAAACTGAAGGGCTCTTAAGTCACTATATCCCAGGGATATTTGCTCATCCATGTTTATTACTACACTAGTTACAGTACCCAAGAAATAGAAGAAGTCTAACTGTCCTTAAAGAAATGAGTGGTTAAGGAAGTTATAGTATACACGTACAGTGAAAATTTTTCATCCAGAAAGATCAATGAAATTTAGCCACGGGGTGTGGCACATGCCTTTAATCCTAGCACTCGGGAGGCAGAAGCATGTGGATCTCTGTGGTTTCGAGGCCAGCCCTGGTCTACACGTGAATTCCAGGACAGCGGGGTTTCATGGAGGACTCTGTCTTCAACAAAAGACCTAAAAAAAAAAAATATTGACATTTGCCGGAACAATAAGTAGAACTGAATATCATTATGTTAAGTAAACAAAGCCAAATTCAAATGACAAATACAATGTTTTCTCTTACATGCAAAATTTTGAAAGTCCCTCCCTCTCTCGCTCACTCCCCCCCCCCGTGTGTGTGTGTGTGTGTGCTGTGTGTGTGTGTGTGTAAAGAATTCAAGTCAAGGAGCTGAATGGAAGCTGAAGCCAAAGTGGCTCACAGAGGCAACTCAGACGTGAGTTTTAATGGCAGAGGACTGCTGCTACACGAATGTCTTCTAGGTCACAAGATTCCCATGGGTCAGTGCTGCCCCTAGCAACACCAAAGCAGCTCTACCCATCTACACTGGGAAGAAAGTAAGCTTGCCATCTCTTCTATGGGCTAGGGCAAAAACCATACCAAGAAATCTGAACCCCGACCTCATGTCCATACTGCTGTGGAGTTTGAATTATCCAGGTGGTATGTGTGTGTGTGGGGGGGGGGGGGATGCAATTCTGCGACAAAACAATACAAAACAGTTTCCAGATCAGTGAACCTGCACTATAAAGACACTTCCATAGCCCAGGGCAACCTAGATTCCCATGACACGACCCCTTCTATGACATTAATTGTCAAAGGAAATATCAGCAAATGCAATCAACAGTGTACTATCTGGAGCAGATTACCTGGTTCAGTTCTTTCACATTTTTTGTTGCAATGAGCTTACTTCTGTCCTTTTTTGAACATTTCTGACTATCTTACTTACTTCCCTGTTTCCTTTCTTTATTCCTTCATCTTGTTTTGCATTTTCTTTTTTTTTTTTTAATGTTTTTTGCTTTACATATTTCATTTCTCTCCTCTTTTTTTGAATTACATTTTCTTCTGTTAAGTAGACAGGTCTTCGTGTGGTTTATAAATCTCTAACCAATTAGGAGATTGTAAGCTTGTGGCATCAGCCGTGGGTTATATTCCTCCAGGAGAGACTAATGCGCAATAGCATTTGGGATACAACAGAGCATATGGCTGCCTCGTGCACAGTATTTCCAGGCGATGAGTGTTGTAGCTGGTGCTGACTAAGCTGAGGGTCTTGCTTGACTCAAGGCAGCAAAAACCCTATATTTGCTTTTGCGTTTAGTGGCCTTTGGTAACACTCTCTGGCATTCCAGAGACCATATATACTTGCAAGTGCTGGTCTCCAAGTTATTTTTTAATTTACAGAAGTTAACATTATTTTATAAGGAGTCCTCGAATTATGGAAGGCTGTCTATGATGTTTATTTGCATCTAAAAAGGGACTGCCTGGAGGAAGGAGAATCCTCCTCCCAGGAGAGAAAGTGGTCCTCAGGAACCTGGCTTAAATGGTGGGAAACCTGGGCTGGAGAGATGGCCTAGCGGTTAAGAGCACCGACCGCTCTTTGCAGGTACCCGGGTTCGCTCCCCCAGCACCCACATGGCGGCCGAGAACCGTCTGAAACTCCAGTTCCAGGAGAACTCCAGTTCCACGGGAATCCGACCACCTCTTCTGACATCCGCGGCACCTGAACGACACGGGTGCACAAAACCTGCATGCAGACAATACATTTGTAACAATTACAGAATAAAAATAAAAAAAAAAAAAAAGGAAAAAAAAAATGGTGGAACCAAAGCACACAAAAAACGTAAGTGACTTCTCTAGGCTAAGGCTAGCTTCAATAAAGGGCCCCAGGAAGCCTAAGGGGCCCCAGGAAAGCCCTCGATAACCTAAGGCCCCCAGTAAATAAAGGGCCCCAGGCAAGCCCTCAATAAAGGGCCCCAGGTAAGCTCTAAAGGACCCCAGGCAAGCCCTCAACAAAGGACCCCAGGCAAGTCCTCAATAAAGGGCCTCAGGCAAGCCCTCAATAAAGGACTCCAGACAAGCTCTCAATAAAGGGCCCCAGGCTAAGCCCTCAAGGAAAGGGCCCCCAGGCAAGCCCTCAATAAAGGACTCCAGACAAGCTCTCAATAAAGGGCCCCAGGTAAGCCCTCAAGAAAGGGCCCCAGGTAAGCCCTCAATAAAGGACCCCAGGCAAGCCCTCAATAAAGGGCCCCAGGTAAGCCCTCAATAAAGGGCCCCAGGCAAGCCCTCAATAAAGGACCCCAGGCAAGCCCTCAGTAAAGGGCCCCAGGCAAGCCCTCAATAAAGGGCCCCAGGCAAGCCCTCAATAAAGGGCCCCAGGCAAGCCCTCAATAAAGGGCCCCAGGCAAGCCCTCAATAAAGGGCCCCAGGCAAGCCCTCAACAAAGGGCCCCAGGCAAGCCCTCAACAAAGGGCCCCAGGCAAGCCCTCAACAAAGGGCCCCAGGCAAGCCCTCAACAAAGGGCCCCAGGCAAGCCCTCAACAAAGGGCCCCAGGCAAGCCCTCAACAAAGGGCCCCAGGCAAGCCCTCAACAAAGGGCCCCAGGCAAGCCCTCAATAAAGGACCCCAGGCAAGTCCTCAATAAAGGGCCTCAGGCAAGCCCTCAATAAAGGGCCCCAGGTAAGCCCTCAATAAAGGGCCCCAGGTAAGCCCTCAATAAAGGGCCCTAGGCAAGCCCTCAATAAAGGGCCCTAGGCAAGCCCTCAATAAAGGGCCCTAGGCAAGCCAACACATGCAGAGCTGGGCATGGGGAGAATAAACTAGAAATGGATGAAGGCAAAATAAGGAAAACCCAAAGAAAGCAGGAGTCATCACGTATTGTAACCGGCTCACTCATTCAAAAACCAGGAAAGGCTAAGTATCGTCAGCAAGGGAGAAGTCGAGGAAGCTAGAACTCAAAGCCGTCGCTGTTAGTTAAGCAGTACACTGAGAGAGTGAAAGGCAGAAGGCAGAGAAAGCCCAAAACAAAACACAAATGAAAAATTCAGTTGTAGAAAGTCATTTAAGCTAAGTGTTTTAAACCAGAAAATATGAGGCAAAGCAAGATGTGTGAGAGTCTGAGACAGAAGCTTACTTGGGCACAACACCCATTCGTATCAAGGAAATTTGTTATTTCTGAGAGCGTTACTAGCGCTGTAAGGGTCAGAGCGTGGGCTCTGCCAGCCCAGACAAAATAGGCTCAGCCACCGGTCCTCAATACACCCATTGAAGACAAGTAATAATGAAAAGCAGAGAAAGAGTTGCACTCAATGTGGTCATATTGGAAGGAGGAACAGGTAAAGAAGTGACTCCTCCCCCATGTCCATCTGTGGGGTCTTGACATAACGTTTGAGTTTAGATAGAGGGTCACTAGGTATGCATCGCTAAGCAGTCCTGGGCAAGGTGTGGTCCTGCCCATCACTGAGCCATCATTGTCTAGGTACCTGTCTCTACTGCAAGGTGTTTAGACAAGGGGTCAGAACTGTGTGTCTCTTTCCTGAAGACAACAAGCTCCTCCTCCGGCTGGCACGTGACTTCAGCCTTTCCTTCTCCTACCTTGAGACTCTTGGGGAAACTCCAGCTCCTTGGGAAACATTGTTTTAGTGGTCAGATCATCAACTGGGGGGACATAGGTGTCTCTCCTTAGAATATCTGCTTCCCTGTGAGACAGTTACAAGTAGAAAAATGGAAAATAGGATGAAGGGCTTCAGTTCTCAGAGAGAGAGAGAGAGAGAGAGAGAGAGAGAGAGAGAGAGAGAGAGAGAGGAGAGAGAGACTGTTTACATTTGACTCAACTTAGTAAGACATCCAGATGCCTCTTCTTTTTTTAGCTTATTTATCTGTACGTTTAAATCTTTCATAATGAAAATAAACTATAGGGTCAATATTTGGGGTTATTATTCTTAATCTCTTTCATTTGTTAAAGTGTTATTCTATGCTTCTAAAAGTGGAACACCTATATTTCTGTGTTAGTTTTGCTTCTAATCTTTAGCATGATTTGGTTGAAACAATTTTATGCTGTCCACCTGTCATGATACAATGAGTCAGGGTGACACTGCATCCCAAGAGCCCTTGCCTCCTGTGGAACACACCTATTAAAATTAAATCAGAAATCAACAGCTTTCCTTTGTCCCACTGTAATTGTCATCCAGTATACTGAGGAAGCATTTATTTTATTTTAGTTATTTCTTATGTGTATGAATGTACTGTCTGCATGTAGATCTGTGCACCCGTGTCGTGCAGTGCCGCGGAGGTCAGAAGAGGGTGTCAGATTCCCCTGGAACTGGAGTTAAAGACGGTTCTCAACCACCATGTGGGTGCTGGGGATCTAACCCGGGTCCTCTGCAAGAGCAGTCGGCGCTCTTAACTGCTAGGCCATCTCTCCAGCCCCGGAAACACTTCTTTTTTATTGTTTTATACATTTTTTTGTACAAGATTATGTTACAAATCAAATCTAGACCCATGTCCCCCTCCATACCCCCCACCCCACCAAAGCTCATGCATTCTGCCAAACAGGTTTTTCATCTTTTTCTCAGTCTTTCTCAAAATTCTCGATATAGAAGTAGACTGTTGCGAGCAGAAGTTCACCATTTCAGTCAGTTCTTTGACACAGTCTTTTCTGTTGTTGTTTCCAATATGCACCACTCCCAACTACTTGGACAAAAGCTCAAGGAGCCCTGCACAAGAAATACTACTAGGTAATTGGTGCTAGCATCCACAGATGAGGGATACCATTCATTGCTTGTTTTTCTGGGCCTGTGTTACTTCACATAACATAATATCTTCTAGTTCCATCCATTTACCTGCAAAGTTCATGATGTCATCTTTCGTTACTGCTGCATAGAACTCCATTATGTAGTTGTACCACATTTTCTCTATCCACTCATCAGTTGAGGGGCACTTGGGTTGGGTCCAGCTTTTTACTATTGTGAAGAGAACTGCAATAAACATGGCTGTGCATGTATCTCTGCGGTAAGATGAGTCTTGTGGGTATATACCCAGGACTGGTATGACTGGATCAGGTGGTAAGCTCATTTTGAGTCTTCCAAGGGTTCTCCACACTGCTTTCCATAGTGGCTGTATAAGTTTACATTCCCACCAGCAGAGGATGAGTGTTCCCCTTTCCCCACAACCTCTCCAGCACTTGGTGTCATTTGTTTTGTGGATCCTAGCCAGTCTTATTGGAGTGAGATGATATCTTAAAGTGGTTTTAATTTGCATTTCCTTAATTATTAGTGATGTTGAACACTTTTTAAGATGTTTCTCAGCCATCTTT
>VZQC01009804.1:215600-230130 GCA_009823505.1 Rhizomys pruinosus
TTTGGACATTTTAAGGACTGTGGGGCTTTTAAGGTTGTACTGTCTTAGGTTGTGATTAATGTTAACATCATACTTTGGGGATAAGAACTGGAAAGGTGGTGGTTTAATAGTGATGTGTTTTGTGTGTCAAGTTGACAAGGGGTCAATTGTGCTGGATAGCTTTAGTGTCAACTTGACACACCTGTGTTGAGGGAGCCTCAATTGGGGAATTGGCTCCATTGGATTGGCCTGTGGCCACATCTGTGGAGTATTGTCTTGATGGTTGAGCAGTGTGGGAGGGCCCAGCCCACAATGAGTAGTGCCACCCTGGGCAGGTTGTTGTTTACCATATAAGAAGGCATGAGCCAGGGGAGCAAGCCAGTGAACAGCATTCCTCCATGGCCTGTGCTTCAGCTCCTGCCTTCAGATTCCTGCCCTGAGTTCCTGCCTTGGGCTCCCTAATTGATGAACTGTGACCCAGAAGATGTAAGCTGAATAAACCCTTTCCTCCCCAAGTTGGTGTTGGTCAGAGTGTTTTGTCACAGCAATGGAAGACAAACTAGAACATCCTCTTAGACCATTCATCACAAAATGAGAATGAGAAAAAAGGAGATGAAGAAGAAGGAAGGAAAGAAGGAAGGAAAGAAGGAAGGAAGGAAGGAAGGAAGGAAGAAAGGAAGGAAGGAAGGGAGGAAGGGAGGGAAAGAGGGAGGGAGGGATCCTGTTAGGAAAATGTTTCCCACCCCTTAAGTCTTCTCTCTCTCTCTCTCTCTCTCTCTCTCTCTCTCTCTCTCTCTCTCTGCCTATGTGTGTGTGAATATATTCTACACATATGCAGGTGCCTGTGGAGACCAGAAGAGGGTATCTATCCCATGAGCTGGAGTTATAGACAGGTGTGAGCTGCCCAGCTTTGATGAACCCAACTGGGGTTCTCTAGAAGAACAGCAAGTGCTCTTAATCACTGGGTATTTCTCCAGGCCCATCCTTTGCATGTTCAAATTCCCCCACCATGGACACTGGGTGTGCTGGATAGCTTTAGTGTCAACTTGACACACCTGGGTTGAGGGAGCCTCAATTGGGGAATTGGCTCCATTGGTTTGGCCTGTGGCAACATCTGTGGAGTACTGTCTTGATTGTCCAGCAGTGTGGGAGGGCCCAGCCCACAATGAGTGGTGCCAACCTGGGCAGGTTATTGTGTACCGTATACGAAGGCAGGCTGGGCATGGGCCAGGGGAGCAAGCCAGTGAACAGCATTCCTCCATGGCCTGTGCTTCAGCTCCTGCCTCTAGGTTCCTGCCTTGTGTTCCTGTCTTGGGTTCCCTAAGTGATAAACTGTGACCCAAGAGATGTGAGCCGAATAAACCCTTTCCTCCCCAAGTTGGTGATGGTCAGAGTGTTTTGTCACAGCAATGGAAGACAAACTAGAACACTGGGTCTCCTGGACTCTTGACTAAGTGAGAACTATAATGCTAAGGGAGACTCCAGAGCCAGTCAGGTCATGTTGAAACTGGGTCTCTCTAAGGAAAAATGTATCTGTCCCCTGAGGACAGCCATCACAGTCCGTGTTACTTCTTTCTCCCACACTGAGCAGGCCACAGCTTCTGCTCCAAGGTTTCCTCAGTCCTTGCCCCTCTGCCTCTCTGTCCCTGCTGTTTGCTTCTCTTCACAGCCACATTAGCATTTCCCTTTGATGTGGCCTCCTTGTAGCTCTGTCTCCACCAAGGCTTTTCCTCACCAGAGCCCTTTGTTTTCCCCAGAAGTCTGAGGGCAGGCTGAAGGAGATCTGATCTCCACTTGGACCTAGGATAAGGAGCTGCATTCGGTTATTCAGCAAGAAACAGATTTGTGCTTCGATACTTTTCTGTGTACAGTTACAATGCATTGCATGACTCCTGCAAATGAGACCCCATATTCCCAACTGTTGAAGAATGCTGTTCTAGTTTGCTTTCTGTTGCCATGACAAACACTGGCCAGAAGCACCATGGGGCAGGGGGTATTAGCTTACAGATTACAGTCCATCATTATGGGAAGGAACTCAAGCTGGGAATCTGGAGGCAGAAACCATGGAGGAATTCTGCTTACTGGCTTTCTTTTCCTGGCTTGCTAGCTACCTGTTACATATAGCCCAGACATACCTGCCCAAGGACTGAACTACCCTCAGTGGACTGGGCCCCTGTACACCAATTAGCAATTAAGAAAATGCCCCACAGACATGACCACAAACCAATCTGATGGAGGGAGTTCCTCAGTTGAGGTTGTCTCTTCCTGATGGAATGTCAAGCTGACATTCAGAATTAGCCACCACTGTTAGGTTATAAAGAGCACGAAACCCCAATAAAAGGCACATGAGGCTTAGGTCACTCCAGGAACATGCTTTACTTCCATGTGGGACTGCCAGTGTGAGTCACCTGCAGACACATGGTGGGACCAGACAGCATGGCAGGGGGCAGAGAGGCAGAGAGAGAGGCAGACAGAGACAGAGAAGGACAGAGAGAGGGAGGACAGGGAGAGAGTGGGGGACAGAGAGAGAGAGAGACAGAGAGGGGTAAGGGGACAGAGAGGGGGGAGAGAGAGGGGCAGAGAGAGCAGGGGGTCACAGAGAGAGGGGGGGTCACAGAGAGAGAGCAATGGTGGCCAGGGTCCACCCTTTATACCCATGGGGCAGGGCCTCAGGTAAGTGGGCAATTGTGTGCCCCTTAGGATTCTGGGAAACCTGGACCTAATAACATTCCAGCCTTTTGCTTATGATAAGGAAAAGGGGTGCTGTTCACTCTTCTGTATCTGCTTCAGAGCTGATCAGGGGCAAAGTCTTGGGGGAACAGCTGTCAGGCTGGAGGGTTAGAATCCAGTTTCCCATTTTGGCTGCTGTGGGTGCTCTGCCCGGTGGGTTTGGTCCAGATCGATAGTGGCCAGTGCTTAGTGGATGTTTTCTCTGCAACTGAAAAGAGAAGCTGGTTGTCTTATATGAGTATACCAGTGCAGGGTCTTCACAGTACCAACAGGGGGCTACTGGGTGCATTAGCAATTGGAGGATCCCTGTCTAGGGTCTGCAGAGGGAAAGAGGGCTTGTAGCCTGGTTTGAGAAATTGGAAAAAAGTTTTAGTACACGGAGCTCTAGAATGAGGGCCAGCTTTAATACACAGGGCTCCAGAATGAGAGCCATAACCATGAGAATATAAAAGATAGTATTTTCTGGCATGGCACATTAAATCTGTCATCTATCTCTGAGATATTTTCTAACATGACATAGTAGATTCCTAACTTGGCACAGTAGGTCTCTCACCCATCTCTATTTTCTAACATGACACAGTAGATTCCTAACTTGGCACAGTAGGTCTCTCACCTATCTCTCTGATAATAACCTATTTCATTTCTCTTCTTGAATTACAGTTTCCTGTTGGGGTATTTTAAACCACACATTTAGGTCAGATAAATGAAATTAGTTTTGGTGTTAAGGTCAGACAAGGTTCTGGTCATTAAGGGGTCACTCAGGCCTTGTGCCTGACTCTCTTCACCAGTTCCATCTACGTGAGGACACAGTCAGGCCTTGCTTGGCCTCACCTTCCCTTTGAAGCGTGAGGAGTTTCTCCTCTATAAAGACTTTCCTCCCTTGACTGGACACTGGCAGGATGGAGTCCTTTTAAGTGAATCTCCAAGACTTCCCTGGTGACTTGCTGCCACAGGGCATGCACAAAGTTGCGGATGCAGGACCCTAGGACCCAAGTCGACCTCAGAGGGTAGGGGCCAAAATATTGTCCCTTCAAATCCCTCTTGCCAAATCAGATTGGAACTTTAAGTGTGGTTGCTAAACCTCCAAGAGGATTATTTGAATTAATTTGGTACTTTGATTACCATATAACTCCTAAGTAAAGCTTGAACATTGACTTAAGCACTGTTACTAAATTCTTAATTGCTGTGGCAAAAATATTCTGACTAATAATAAAAGCTCACAGTAGGAGCCTGGTGGTAGTGGCTGCAGCACAGGCTAGCAAAGGATGCTATTTACTGGCTTGTGTTGCTGGCTCATATTCAGCCTATTGTATACAATATAGAAATATCTGGCCAAGAATGGCATCGCCCACAATGGGCACAGGGCAGTCCAATGAAGGCAATTATTGAGGTTTCTCAGCTTAGGTGTATCAAGTTGACATTAAACCTATGCAGTAAGTCTTCTACAATTTGTTCTTTAAGGTCTATGAAGGTCATTTAGATATTCAAAGTACAATGATTTAAACCATGCAAGGCAAAAGTTTCTAACAACATAGCCCATGAAACAAACCCAACATAATAAAGAGGTTAAAACCAGTACCTTCTCAAATGAAGGCCATGTCACTTGTCCCCAGATTTTGAATTATAGCTTTGAAAAGGAAAAGGAAGGGGGGACATTGCCACATACCACCAATAGACAGAAAATTCTTAGGGCTCGCCCAAATTGTTTACATTCGGACTGTCCATGTGGTCACCGGAAGTAAAACCTAATTTCTCTTAAAAATATTAAAAGTAACATGTGCAAAGTATAACAGATATATAAAACAATTTTAGTATGTATGGGTAACTCTGTTTCACTTGAGGCTATAGCAAGGTATATAGTACCTGGTAGGTGGAACGTGATTTCTTGTATATGCCACAATTACATTACAGAATTCTTAAAAGTGAACAGTACTTCATGCATACACCCATAAATAAGGTTCTAATAAATAAATTTGGCAATGACACTTTGTAAAGTTTGTGCTAAGCAGAGGCACATGCATTGCAATCATACACAGACAGATCTTAATATGCTGTTTAACAATATCATACACATACACACATGTATCCACACATTCCTTCAAGAGATTTTTATCTTAGTGTTTGTACTGAGCAGTCACGTGCATTGCAATCATACACAGACAGATCTTAATATGTTGTTTAACAATGTCATACACATACACACATGTATCCACACGTTCCTTCAAGAGATTTTTATCTTAGTGTTTGTACTGAACCATCACATGCATTGGAAAAAAAAAACACCTTTAGAAATATTATTTAAAACATGCAGCTTTGATTAATTGCACTGTCAAGGCTGAGATGACATCTTGTACCTTTGGTTCTAAAACTATGAACTTATTGAAATACTTTAACAAGTGATAGAAAACAGAATAATATATATAATAATTAAAGAACTGACAATATCAAAGGTACTTAGGCTGTTTCATTGGAGGGAAGGGATTGCAGGGGAAGCAATCTGCCACTGTCCAAGTATCAGAGTATGAATGAATCCAGGGATTTTTAAAATGGTCTCTGGTGAGAAGGACAGTGGCACAGCATAGGAGAAAAAGAAAAGAAAAAAATCTGTTAGTGAACCCATAAAGGTTAAAAAATCAGGTCTTCAGACATCTGGAAACAAGAAAAAAACTGGAAAAGAAAATTTTTAGTTGTAATACCTGTGGAAAAATAATTTGGACAGATAAGAAATAAAACCTTCAGATAAACAGTGTAGAAACCTAGGAACCAGGGTTCAAATCAGGCCTTTGAAAAAATTTAAGAGGCATGCCAAAAGTAAACTTAATTTAATTTTTTGTTTGTGTGCAACATAGAATAAAACAAGTTTGAAGTGGCTACTTTTTTTTGACAAAAAACACAGAACATGGACCTGTGACAATTACAAAGACACATTGGAGAACAGTTATAACATACAGACAGGTTGGAAAGACACATGACCTAAATGTATCCATTAACTCTGGACAATGGGAAAATCCCCTTTATCTAAAGTTGTCCTTTGTTGTCCAGAGCTGTGGAACCATTAATTGCAATTATCACATTTACAAAGAATCACTTAGAGTTTAAGACATCTGCTTGGGTGTGCTCCTGCAAAGGATGGTGGACAGGGCAGGCAGGAAAATCTGGTGGCTTGTGTATATTACCTACTAATTTAATGAGAATGAATTTAGTTAGTGGAAAAATCAAAAGATCCCAGCCAAGTAAAAGGTTTCCACCTGAGGGAAAAGCTGGATGCTAGTGAGGCAGGCTGTGCTTGGCAGACCTTCTTAATCTCAGATATAGAGGCTTCTCAAAAGATCCCAGCCAGGTCAAAGTTTACTGCCTGAGGCAAAAGCTAGATGCAGGGTGGGCAGGGCATGGTCAACACACCTTCTTAATCCCAGATACAGAGACTAATATACAGAAGCAGACAAAAAATGGATTTCTGAATAAAATGGGGTTTATAAAGAAAAAAATGAAATGGAAAATGTCAAAATCTGAAATAATCCCTTAAAATTAGGCAAAAGTCTTGTTAACAGAATATAAAAAACCAAAAACAAAACAGTTTGTTAAAAAGCCAAATTATGTAAAAATCTCAAACAAAAGCCAGTAAAAATTAACTATCCATACAAAAGTAAAAAATGACAATTGATTGTATTTTGAAATGGATGAAAAACCAATAAAATCAAAACTTGGTTACTCTGTATAAAAATGTATTAATGCAATTCCAATTGACTTTGTATAATCCAATATAAAACCCAAAAACCAAAATTGTGAAAGGATCAGAATATGCCATTAAATTAATTGTAAGAGAATTAGAATATAGAAATATAGCATTAGTTATTACAATGTCTGACGTGAATTTAGGCTTTCTGCCATGCAGTCATAATAGAGGGTGTGATTTAGCGCCGCCATGGAAACGGGGGCATGCGCAGACAAAGCCTCAAGATGACAGCTGAGGAGTGGGCATGGATTAGCATGGTTGCCATGGAAACAGTCTGCAGCATGTCTGTTTGAATGTGGGGTGGGAAAAAGCCACATGGTGCATGGCGACTGAGGGAAAAAAAAACATGTGGTGGAAGTAGCAGGTGCGGTGGGGCAGCAGAGAAGGCACAGTAAAAGAAAGAAAAAAAAAGGCTGCAGAGGGGAGAGGAAGAGAGGGAGAGGGAGAGAGAAGGGGGAAAAAGATAAGTGAAGTCCTTTTAGTCTCAGAAGTGGCCACCCGAGGGCTAAGGTGCATCCGCCTTAGTTCTAAGTGGGTGCTGGTCAGAAACCCCAGGTCTGCATGACCAGTGTGGGAGTCTCTGAAATTGGAGCCTATGAGTCTGTGAAGTCAGCGTCCCAAAATCACAGAGGAGGCCAAAATTCAGGTCCAGATTCTGTCCCCAGCATCCCAGTAGACAGCAATCTGGACTGAAAAAATTGGGGGGAATCCCTGATTTTGCCAGCACTCAGGGGTTCTTTACAAACGGAATGGAACAGAAAATATCAGAAGACTAAAAAGAATAAAGGAAGAGAGAAAAGACAGGCAGAGAGAAGGGAGAGGGAGATGGAGGGAAGCAGGAGAGAGTAGGAGAGCAGAGAGCTGTACCTGTGCACAGGAACCCAGTTTGAGGCAGTGTGCGAGCCTGTGGATACAAAACAATGAAGGGCTAATGCTGAGAGAAGAAGAGGGAGGAGGGAGGAAGTACCAGGGGCAGAAGTGTAGAGAGAAAGAGGGAGAGAGGTAGGGAGGGAAGGGGGGAAGGAAGAGAGGAGAGTGGTACCTCATTGTGAAATGCTGGTTGTCCAGAGAAATATGTGGCTGGCAGGTCCAGGGGTTGCAAAAAGTTTGTTAGGAAGTCCTTTTCGGGGTGAGCACTGGCAAGTGCTCTAACAGACCAAAACACTAGCAAGCAAGGGCACCAATGTTAGGTTATAAAAAGCATGCATGGAACCCCAATAAAAGGCACATGAGGCTTAGGTCGCTCCAGGAACATACTCTACTTCCATGTGGGACTGCCAGTGTGAGCTGCCTGCAGACACGTGGTGGGACCAGACAGCATGGCAGGGGGCAGGGCAGAGGAAGGGGGCAGAGAGAGGCAGACAGAGACAGAGAGGGACAGAGAGAGAGTGGGACAGAGAGAGAACAGGGGGACAGAGAGAGAGAGCAGGGCACAGAGAGAGAGAGGGACACAGAGAGAGAGCAATGGCAGCTGGGGTCCACCCTTTATACCCATGGGGTGGAGCCTCAGGTAAGTGGGCACCTGTGTGCCCCTTAGGATTCTGGGAAGCCTGGACCTAACAGTCACCTCTTGTCAACTGCATACACAAGCATATTACTATTAAACCATAACCTTTCCTGTGCCCTAGGTCTTATGTTAATATCACAATATAAAGCACAGTCTAAGACAGTCTTTGAATTTTTCTAAATATTAAAAATTTTAATGTCTCTTTAACATATTCATTCTCTTAATTTGGGGCTCCTGTAAATATCAAAAACCAAAACAAAAAATGCATACTTTCTGGTTCCTAAAAAGAACCAGGATCTGGTTATGATCAAATCAAAGCAAAACCCAAATGAACCAGCGTGTATATATATAACTCAGTGTCTGATTTCTGGGACTCGCTCATGATCTTCTGGGCTCCAAACGGCTTGGGTACCCCACCTCTCCAGCTGAGATCTACCGAGCACACAGCTTGCCTGGTAGGCTCAGGCAGGTTCCACTCCACATGTGCTGCTGTCCTTGGTGGTAATCCTTTGGTCCTAGAATCTCCTATATTCTGGGGTCATCATTTCAATTGAGGCTGAGCTTTCACCAATGTCTTCCTCTCCTTTCTTCAGAGATGCTAATCCTATCACAAGGTACCAAGCCTCTGATTCCCTCCATGATTCCTTCAATCCTGCAGCTTTCATGCTACCACATGGGAGACTCTCATATTATTACCAAGGCCAGATTCAGCATATATACAGCCTCTGGATCCCCTCTGGACCACAGTTTCTGTGTGTTAACCCTAAGGAAATACTTTCCAGAAATCCATACAGATTTCACCTGAAAGATGCTGATCTTTTATTAATGATAGCTGGTTTTCAGCCCCACCTGATCACCATCCATTGTCCCACTGACCAAAGGTTTCACTGTCACATATCCTTAATCCAAAATATTACACAAATGGTCCTGACAGAGTCTTTAATTCCCTCTGAAACTTCACAAGCCAGGCCTTCATTCTCTGCATGTCCATCAGCATTGTTATCTTCCAACTCCTACAGAATGGACCATTAAGCTCTAAGTACCCAACAGTTTTTCCACCCCAATGTTCCAAATGCTTCCAGAATTCTCCCAAAACAACATGGTCAGATCGATCAAAGCACCGCCATACTCTTGGTACCAATTTCTGTCCCAGTTAGCTTTTCTGTTGCACTGAGAAAACACGGACCAAAAGCAATTAGGTTACAGTCCATCACTGAAGGAAGTAAAGACAGAAACTCGTTATACAACCCAGACCCACGTGCCTGGGCCTGGTACCATCTACAGTGCACTGGGCCCTCCTATATCAATTGGCAATCAAGAAAATGCTGCCTAGGCACACTCACCAGCCAATCTGATGTGGAAAATTCCTCAAATGATTGGGGGAAATTCCTTAATTGAGGTTTCCTCTTCTCAGGTACATTCAGGTTTGTGGCAAGCTGACAAAAACTAACAAGCACATGTGCCTTCCCTAGAGAGACATAAACATCTGTCCTCTCGTTATAAGGTCTTGACAACAAACCAAAGTATGACATTCCACCAAAGTTCACCCCAGGAAGCCAATGAGTTTATTAGGATTATTTACAGAGCATGGGTCACCTCAAAGCAGCCACCCTGGAAAGTCCTCATGCAGTATGGGTGAAGATTCCCCCAAAGCTGTGTAGGTAGAACTCTTGTTGATTAACTTCCCCTAACCCACACACTCTAGCACACCTGGCCCCCCCAAAGCCAAGAGGCCAAGTGCAATTAGGGCAGAATTGCATAAAAATGGCTTGGAGGAGGGGCTGGAATTCCAGACTAGGATCCAGGCTTTCCCCACTCCCTTAGACACCAAGAGTCTTCAGGTTCAATTGGGACAGTCTTTTGCAGAGTTATAGGTGATCTGATAAAGATGGAAGTGGTTTTGCTCTAGGAATGTGTTCTACAACATTACCTATAACTCTGGGATATCTACCTGATGCCTTCAGTTTCCCCTTGGAGGGATAGCGCAGCTGTTAAAGGCTAAGGCTAAAAACCAAAAAATTAAAAAAAAAAAAAAAAAAGGTTCGATTCCTAACACACCAGCCTTTCCCACAGCCTCTTCCTGAGCAGTGCATTGCCCCAGGCCACTTTGAATCATTCCTGGATTGATCAGCACTTAAAGGTTTATCAGGACTATTAAACTCTTTTTATCTTTATATTTTGGAGAACATCAGCAGACAGAGCATTTTTTTAAAACTAGGAGATGGAGATTGGAAGTTTGGTGTACAGAGATTGTGGTCTCTGCATGAAGCCTGTCTCCAAGCCAATGTTCCCACAAGTGTATGCTCCCCTAACCCACACACCCCCATTCTCATGAAAGGGCTTCAAGGAAGATTCAAAGTGGTTTATCCAAAATGAAAGCAACTAATGGCCTCTCCATCTTTTACCCTGCCCAGTGGCATTAGCATTTATCACAAATCTCAGATTTAAAATAAAATAATATGGTTATGGTATTAGAGTTTCCATCTTCAGTCAATAGAAAATTGCTCTAACTGCAAAGGCAGGGGAAGGGAGTTCAAACATCCCCAAGTTCAAATAGTATTCTGCCTTCCTCTGGGGCTGACCTTGGCTGCACTCTCATTGGCATGAAATATCCATTGCACAGATAAATAGAGTACATTTTTCACAAAACTGGCTAAGATTGCCTCTGCCAGGACTGGTTGGCAGAGACACACATCAACAAGGCTCTGCATATGAATTCCCACCACAGGCCAGAAATGATTAAATAATTTTTGTAGAACAGCCCTTGAAATTTTGCTTTTGTCCATATTTTTCATAATAGTCATTAGGAAATGAATTGAAACCCTCCCAGAAAGGAATAACTTGGCATTTTAAGAAGTCCAGCGGCACACATTAGCACAGGAAACCCATTAGGAGCGCTAGTCTGGCAACCATGGCTCGGCAGCCCCTGATGCTGCTTTAAGCCCTTACATCCAGCAAATACTAATTTTTAAAAGCATCCAGACTTCTATCCTGAGGGCAATAATTTCCTTAACGTTCATAAAGTATGGGAGACAAATAAAAAATGCACTTTAACATTTGCATATATGTCCTCCAGCAAAAAAAGTTAGATGTTAAATTGCACTGCAACTCTAAAAGCTTCAAGGAGAAGGGCTGTATGTTTAATTTTAGCTGTTTGTAGGAGACATCCATGTTATTCAAGGAAATCTGCAAAACCTTCAAATGATATTAAGAAACATCACTGATGTGTTCTGTAACAGGTGAGTTTTACCAATGTGTCTGGCCTGCATCCGTGTTGTCACCAAATGTTGATCTTCATGTGTTTGTAGATATGATTGAGATTGACATAGTCATGTGACTTTGAGGAAAGGGACAGACACAGGTAAAGTGGGTGGGCCTCATGCCATCAGCTGAGTCTATAAAGGCAAAGGTAAAGGTTCCTAGAGAAAAAGAGGCTCCCTTTCAAACCAATTGATATCAGTACCCCAAGTTCCAGCCTGATTGCTTTTACCACATCCCCAGTCATGTGAGCCCCATCCTTGAAACATATCTCTGGATGCATAGATAGATGCACAGGTAGAAAACTAGATAACCTCCTGTGTCAGGGCTCTCCAGAGACACAGAACTGATAGAATATATATTTATTAGGAAAGTGGGTCGATTAACCACCTCATGTCCCACTGTTCTGTCTCTCTAGAACAGGGCTTCTTAAACTCTTCTCACTCCTGTCCCAGCTATATAGATAATCAAATAGGTATAAAAGTCCAACAAACATTGGATGATAAATAATAAAGTGGGGGCTGAAGAGATGACTCAGTGATTAAGAGTACTGCCTGCTCTTATGGAGGACCCTGGTTTGGTTCTCAGGTTCCACATGATGGCTAATGATAGTCCATAACTCCAGTTCCAACTTCCTTTTCTGGCCACCATGGGCATCATATGCATATATATATATGCAAAACAAACACTCATACACACAAAAGAAAGAAAGAAAGAAAGAAAAAATAAAGTGGCATACAGCATGCAGAGAGAGAGAGGTGGTCCTTCTTTCTTTCACCACCTCTCAGGCTTCTACAAATAGGTCCATCACTTTCTCATATATCTAACAGCCACACAATCTGATCATTACCATATAGAGTCCTCAGGAAGTATAACACACACACACACACACACACACACACACACACACACGAGAGCCAGGCCCATGAAGTAGCTTGGGCCTATAAACTTGGTATTCAGAGTCTGAGACAGAAAGATTGTCACAAGATCAGAGGCAGCATATGCTACAGAACAAGACCTCCAAATGAAAAGCAAAAATGGGGTTTCAGGGAGAGATGTTTCAGTCAGTAAAGTGCTTGCCTTGCAAGCATCAAGACCCAAATTTCATCTCCAGAATCTATGTGAAAAAGCCAGGCATGGGGTGTGCTGGCCAGCTAGCATAGCCTACTAGGTGAGTTCCAGGCCAGTTAAAGACTCTCTCTCAACAACTTTTTAAAAATAATAGGTTCCCAGACCAGCTGAGCTGCAGGGACTGCACCACATCTGGTAGGGGATTATGGGAAGGAGAAGCTAGGCCTGCCGGGCACAAAGCAGCAGCCGGGCCCAGACTAGCTGAGCTGCAGGGACTGTGCTATGTCTGGTAGGGGATTGTGGGAAGGAGAAGCTAGGCCCGCTGGGCACACAGCAGCAGCTGGGCCCAGACCAGCTGAGCTGCAAGGTACAGGGGTGCAGGCTAAGCAGGCAGTCCGTAGTCCATCCCCCAACTTTAATTCCAAAGGGAGTGTTCAGTAAGCCCTACAACATACCTCGAGGAACTGTCTGGCAGCAGCAGAGGGAGCACAGGGCTCAGAGGGTGTCAGAACGGCTGTTACCTACCCAGTTCTTGCAGAATAGAAAGGGAAGAGTGAGCTGTACCTCCCAATATATAACCAAAATTGAAAGCCTGAAATCTAGACAAGCCAACACCCCATAAATAAAGAGAAGGAATCAGAGAAAGTGATCCTTCAACACAGTGAAGAGGCATCAGAATACAGGCAAAAGAAAACCCACATGCCAAGGGCACAGAGAACAATATGGGGAAAGCACAGAATAATTCCACACTAAAGTCTACTGAACTCATGGAGGATTCCCACAAGGAGACCTCCCTGGAGGTAGCACAGTACACAGATTGTAAAATAATCACAGATATATTCAAAGAAATCATGGAACTAAGGGGAGAGAATGAAAAACTCAAAAAAGACCTAGAGGGAAAGAATGATAATCTTTGGAAAGAACTAAATGGAGAAAGTGACAAAGTCCAGAAAGAACTACGGGGAGAACTTGACAAACTCTGGAAGGAAATGGAAACACTGAAAAGATCCCATGAGGAAATGGAAAAGGAAACCAACCAGCAAAGCAAGGAGCTACAAGAAAACATTGAGAACCCCCAAAAGGAAGTGGAAATAGTAAAGAAAACACAAGACGAAATAAAAAAGGAAATAGAACACTCATCCAATCGAGAGGAAAGAATGGGAAAAAGCCTCAGAAGTAGAATGAAGGAAGCAGAAAAAAGAATATCAGACCTGGAAGATAACCCGGAACAACTAAAAAGCTCAAGTAAAGACTATGAAATATTTAAAAATACACAAAAATGGAACAACCAGGAAATGTGGGACACTATGAAAAGATCAAACCTCCACATCATAGAGATAGAGGAAGGAGAAGAATCCCAAGAGAATGGCATTGATCAGATCTTCAACAGAATAATAGATGAAAATTTCCCCAAACTAAAAAAAAGACAAACCCATATAAATACAAGAAGCACATAGAACACCAAATAGACAAGGCCAGAAAAGAAACTCCCCATGCCATATCATAGTTAAAAGCCTAGACACCCAAAACAAAGACAAGATTCTAAAAGCCACAAAAGAAAAACAAATTACATATAAGGGAAAACCTATTAGAATTACAGCTGATTTCTCAGTGCAAACTATGAAAGCAAGAAGAACATGGACCAAAGCATTCCCAGTGCTAAACGACTACAAATGCCAACCCAAGGTACTATACCCAGCAAAAATGTAGATTCTAGTTGAAGGAAAGAGAAAAATCTTCTTCCATGACATAAACAAGATGAAAGAATACATGTCCGGAAAACCAAACCTTCAGAGAATACTTGAAGCAATTCAAAGGACAGAAGAGAGGAGCAGCTAGCCTCAGGCACCTGGAAAGGGAAATCATTAAAAGCACAACTGTAAAAATAGAAACCTAAAGGGAAAGGAAGCAACACACATCTTTCAATTATTACCTTAAATATTAATGGACTAAACTCCCCGATCAAAAGGCATAGACTGGGGAAATGGATTAGGAAACAGAATCCATCTATATGCTATCTATAAGAAACACATCTCAAGACTATACTTTCAGGGATCATTTCTATAGTATGTTACTAGAGAAGTTTCTCTGACTGTGTAGAGTACCAGAAACCACGAGGAGGAGACGTAGCATTCTCTCCTGAGCGTGAAGCCGGCTCTAGGTGTTGCTTTGCTGCAACTGCCTTTTGCCATTGATGATCGTTCTTCTCTCTCTCCAGAGAGTAGAGGGAGAGAATGCAGTCTGAGTGG
>VZQC01009804.1:233239-262635 GCA_009823505.1 Rhizomys pruinosus
AAAAAAAAAAAAAAAAAAAAAGGATTATATTTAACAGTTAAAAATATTTTGTAAAATAATATTTTCTCTTTTTATTGATACATCTTACAACCATTCATAATTTATCCATATGTATGTGTGTTCTATCATATAGGAATATTAATATTCATATTCTAGAAAAAAAGAGAATGTAAAGTTATACTTCTTTTTACCTGCGTGCAACTTCACTGTTAAAATGTGAATCTCTAAATGTGCTTTGGAATTAACCTATAGTTTATTTTCAGATTTTGTAACTTTGATTTATGTATGGAGTGTATGTATGCACATTTTGGAGTAATATAAAATCAAATGGGAGCAAAAAAAGAGAGAGAAAAACCTGTTCAAGGAACTGACCAAAAGAGCAAAACTGTGCACCAAAAAAGGTTATAAAAGACTGAGAAAAAAATGTAAGACAGGACCTGTGTATGACAGAATCCATGAGCTCTGATGGGGGGGGCAGAGGGGTGGGCATGGATGGGGGAATGAATCTAAATTTGATTAAGAAATGTTGCAGGAAAT
The DNA here is from genome assembly GCA_009823505.1 of Rhizomys pruinosus. NCBI lineage: Eukaryota > Metazoa > Chordata > Mammalia > Rodentia > Spalacidae > Rhizomys > Rhizomys pruinosus. The sequence goes on from VZQC01009804.1 coordinate 233,777, forward strand.
GTGCTCAATAAAAATTAAAAAAAAATTTTTTAATTAAAAAAAATAGGTGCCACACCTAAGGAATGACACTCAGAAGTTGTCCCCTGCCCCCAGCATGCACATACACACATGCCCATGTTCACATACATGCTCACACACGCACACACACAGATGTAAAAAGGAATGAGGATACAGTTCAGTGGTAGAATGCTGCCAAGCATGCGCAAGGCCCTTGTTCATTCTTTAGTACTGCAAAGCAATCAGGAGAAGATTGTTCTTTCACAAACCCAGCCACACACTGTTACCATGGAGACAAAGTCACAGATTACCCAACATTACCCACATCCAATGTGGCTGCTGCCCTTCTCACTTATTTCTGTAACTTTGTGGCACATGTCCTTCTTCAGATAGAGAGGCAAAGCCTATTTTCCTAATCAGAGCTGAGTCTATGGTTACCATAAGAACAGTTATATATAAACATCCAGCCCTCAAAACAGGAAGAATGCAGGGGATGGTGGGGTAGGCCTTTAATCCCAGTACTCTAGGTGGCAGATCTCTGTGAGTTCAAAGCCAGCCTGATCTACATAGTGAGTTTCAGGACAGCTGAAATAAAAAAATAAAATTAAGAACTAAAAATTAACAAAAGTAAAACAAAAATAGGAAGGACGTGCTGATGAGTCAAACAACATCTGGGTTTCTTTCATTTCCACCAGACTCTTTAAAGGTGACACGGGAAGTAAAATAAATAAATAAATAAATAAATAAATAAATAAATAAATTTCACTGTGTTCTCAGGTTGGGGTAGAGCGAGTGCCTACAAGTGCCCAGTGGTAGAGCGAGTGCCTACCTGGCATGAGACCCTCAATTTCTTGCTCAGCACTGTGTATGCTAGCATATGCTACTTGATCCCATTTGACTTGCACTATAATCTAGTTGTTTTCTTGTGATGGGTGACAAAATGTGTGTGTGTTGTTTTTTTATTTATTTCTGTATGTGTATGAATGTACTGTCTGCATGTAGGTTTGTGCACCCGTGTCGTGCAATGCCGTGGAGGTCAGAAGAGGGTGTCAGATTCCCCTGGAACTGGAGTTCTCCTGGAATTGGAGTTACAGAGGGTTCTTAGCTGCCATGTGGGTGCTGGGGATCGAACCCAGGTCCTCTGCAAGAGCAGTCGGTGCTCTTAACTGCTGAGCCATCTCTCCAGCCCCCAGAATGTGTTTTATAAAATGTGCCTGAATGCAATCCGTCTTGTCCCTTCTCCCTTGGACTGTGGAGAAACAAGACCACAAACGCTGAGTGGTTGGTCCTAGAAGATGCATCTAAATGTAGGGGAAGGAAGAGACCAACCAGAGAAAAACTCACTTCCCCAGTCTTTCTTGTTTGCTTGTTTGATTGATTTTTGTTTAGTTGATTTTTAGTTTTGTCTTTAATTTGTGCTTCCAGGATGGACACAGAGGCACACAGAAATGGATTATAGAAGAAAATGGAAGCAAAACACCGAAGCCCCGCCCAGTGTTGGCCCACCTTTACATTTTCCCCAGCATCCACTGACTTCCCCCTTGGCTCACTGTCCCCATGACTGCAACCATGTTCCTCCCACAGCCTCCACAACCAATGCCACCTGAACTGACACACCTGCCCTCTAGATGGCATGAGAGCCCCATATGCTGGGTTTCATATTTCTGCGACAAGGTGAACTTGATAATGTTTCCACAGCCAGCCCAGAGTTCATCTGAGGGTGGCCCTGTTTGGAAATGACAGGGTCCAACCACTGGGCAAGTCTCGCCCATTTCGGAGTCAGCAGGCCTGGGCTGTGGAAAGAATGTAGCCACGAGGTAAAGAAGCTGCTGTCTCTACATTGCAGATGATGGACCTGAGACTTGGAGAGGAAGAGACCACCCCCGCCCCAGTCACCGTCACTTAGCCACACAGCTACAGTGGCGTAGCTCGAATTGAGGCTGTCCTCCCAAACACAGAGAGAGAATGGGAAACATCAGGCCAAGGAGGCAAAGGGCCTTGTGTGTGTATGTTGCTGTGATTTCCAAAGAGCCTTGGTAAAGAAACAGAGACAAGTTCAGGGTATTCACTGGGTCCCCTGCTGCCCTTCCCCGGTCTCCTCCAAGGGGGATGACAGCACCTTTAGAGCCCGGGACTGCACTGACTTGCATAGGTGACCCTTCTAGTGGTTGTGTGTGTGTGTGTGTGTGTGTTGAAACAAGGTCAAGAAGGGTTGTGTACCTGCACAGGACACCTGCCATGGAGGACTGGAAGCTAGACCTGAGGCTGCCTGAGCCCAAAGTCATCCCACCATATGGAGCTTGAGGACATCTGGTTTCCAACTCCAGACCCTCCCCACGGCCACCGAGTAGGCCTGCACAGAGGATCTGCACCCACTGGGTGCTCCTGAGTGTGTATTACTGGCTCCTGAGCTTAACTGCCTCCTCTGACTTGAAAATTCACCTTCAGAATAGGGTAAGTTAATTCCAGCAAGTACCAGGTCTGTGGCAGGCAGGAGGACAAACACTGGCTTGACTGTGACTGTTTTGATATGGTTCCCTGGGGCTTAGCGGCATGCCCACTTCTGTCTCTTGCCTTGAGCTCCCCCTGTGCATATGCCGGCTTCCCTCCATCCAGCCACCTCCCATCCACCCTTCACCACTCCTTAGCAGGCATCTGGACCTCTGTGGTTCTGCCCCACCCCGTGGATGCTGTTCTCTGAGCATGTGCCCCTTCCTCATTTGTCTAAGCCTGGGGGCTTCCTATTCCTTAAGGGAGGTGCCTTGTTTACATGCTTTAAAAAAAGTCTTTAACTAAACAAGTAAACAAATGAGTGACTGGCCGAATGAGATGTTTGACAAATAAGACGGTTGGTTAATAAATTGCACTCTTTTCTGGGCATGGAGTTTGGAGTTATCTACACAGTGGATAAATAAGGGGGCATCACCTCAACACTAGGTCATCCCCAGAGTTAGGTTTATCCTCCTCACCAACTCTTCCATCCACCCTGAGGCACAGCACACCCAAGCCTGTTGAACTGTATTCACAGCCTCTGTGGGCCAGGAGTTGGGAAAAGCCCTGAGCAGGTGGCTTGTTCCTGCTCAGTGCTGTGGGAGCTCAGCTGAGAGGACTTGGCTAAGTGTGACCCCAAGGAAGCCTTCCTAAAAGCCTTGTCCCTGTCCTTTCTCACATCAGGCAGCTTTTCACCTGGCTGTCAGCAAGAAGGTGTGCACGTGGCTTCCCCATGCTGGTTCCTGGGCATCCTCAAAGCCTGAGGGTCAGGTTCCGTCATGGCTTTCTCTGATCAGCCTCAGAAGTGCAGAGCCCTACACTGGGGATGTAACTCAGTAGCAAAGCATCTCTCTAAAGTGCAGAGACTTGGCTAGTGAAGGAAGTCACAGAGCTTCCCTAGGTTCAAGGGGGAGGGAACAGATACTGTTCCCCCACAGTACAAATGTCAAAGGCACACAGGAAGACTACATGAGACTAGAAATAGTGTTGATACCACCACTGGAAAACAAATTGCCATGCCAACTCAAAGTTATCCACCTGTGAGGGCAGAAAGCCCCTGGGGATTGTGGGGGATTACTGAAATCCACCAAATATAGTCACATATCACACTGGAAAATCCGGTAGTTCTTAACATGATTCCAGTCATCGTCACCAACCACAGTACAGCATCTGTTGAAAGAACAATATACAGACTCCTCCATGGATTCTTATAGTCCACGGAAGGACTTTAAGTTCCATAAATAGCTGCATGTTTTTACTTTTATTAATAAAATTGTGGAGTTTTTATACATATTTAAATAAAAATATGTTTACATCTTATAGAAGTTTATAAAATAATAACAAACTGATGGTAGAAAGTTTCCTCTATACAACCAGATTCTCTCTCTCTCTCTCTCTCTCTCTCTCTCTCTCTCTCTCTCTCTAATTTCATAAGGGCAAGAGCTGGGTTTCCTGTGAGCCTGTGGAAGAGGAGCTCCAGTCTCCAGCCCCATCAGGTTTCTCCTTGGGCTGCACCTGCTGAAAGTCACTCATCTAAGTTCCTTGCCCTGTGTGACCATTGCCAATCATGTTCGCTGGAGTGGTGGTGAGACAACTGTCCAGTCCCAGGTCTGTTCTCTTCTTCCCGAAGACCTCCAGAGAATTGCAAATCACAGACCAGGAGTGATGATAAAGCCCAGTCCTTCCATAAGCAGAATGAAATCGCAAACATAAATCAGACAAGAAAGCAGGAAAGCCGAAATAGGAGTATCCCAAAGCCTTGAGAAATATATGGATCAAATTGCTTCTGTATATGTATGTATGTGTATGCATGTCTATGTCTATACCTGTATGTATATGTGCGCTTTGTGTGTTTATGTGTGTATGTGTGTATGTATAAATATGCATGTGTGTATGTGTATGGATGGATTTATGTACATGTGTATGAATGTGTGCATGTGTGTGTATATATGTGTGTATTAGTTACTTTTCTGTTGCTGTGATAAAACTCTGTGACCAAGGCAGCTTACAGAAGGAAGTTTATTTGGCTTATGATTACAGAAGTTTAGAGTCCATAATGAGAGGGGAGGCATGGTGGCAGGTGGTAGCCAGAGGAGAAAGCCGTACCATCTTCAAGCAGGTACAGAAAGCAGAAGAAAAAAAAAAACCAGGAAATTCGGCAAAGCGGAACTTTCAGAGCCCTTCCCCAGTGACGAGCTTCAACCAGCATGGCCACACCTCCTAAAGGTTCCATGACCAACTGGGGATCAACTGTCCTAATACTTGGAGCCTACGGGAGCCTATGTACTGCAATATGTATATGTGGTACATGCATGTATGTGCAGTTATGCTTATGTACACGTGCAGGGCAGAGGAGGACATCTCAACCCTATTCCCATGAGACTAAGTCTCTTTCACTGAAATCAGAAACTCACTGTTGTTGTTGTGTTGTTGTTTTTACCCAGGCCAATGTTTATCCTTTTATTGATGTTTTGCATATTTCAGACATCATTTCTCAGTTCAGTTTAGACATATTCCCCTTTCCCTTCCCCCACCCCACCCCAGATCAGGCACTCTGCCAATCCTGCATCTTTCAGAAACTCATTGTTTTAACTAGCTTGGAAGGGCAGAGAATTTGGGGATCCCTGTCTCCTCCCCACAGTGCTGGTGTTACAGGCATGCGTGGCCCTGCCAGCTTTTACACGAGTGCTGGGATTCACACTCAGGCCTTCATGCTTCCACAGTAAGTTGCCTTACCCAGGAAGCCTCCTCCCAGCCCTAACTGCTTCTTAATGTAGTGTGGGGAAAATCGGAGGCAAGCTCCACAGTCTTAAGCTGAGTGCCATCTCACATGGAACCCTTTGCTGTCTGCTACAGTGTGAGAGACTGGCAGGGCTGCCACACTCCCTTCCCTCTGGTGGCCTGGGGCTTAGAGAAGCAGATAACTGCACCATGGCTTCTTAAAAATGCTGAAGACACCAGGACGCTGTGATCATAACTTGTCAAAAGGCAACTTTCAGTTTCACCCAGCCAGCTGAATCTGGGTCATATTTTGCTATGGAGTGCAGGAAGTAGTCCTCAGGTAAGAGTTGACTCCACCTTGAGATGGCAGCCTCTGTTCCCCTATCTATTGTTCTCAATCTTTGGTGTTTCCCTAACCAGCAGGAAGGGGAGTTGCTAAGCTAGGACCTTTAAAATGATGGCCATTGCTTTATTAAATAGCATACTTGAACATTCACATGCATTTCCCTGAAAGTCTTCACACAGCTTATCTATATAAGCATATATCCCCACCAAACACGCAGGAGGCACTTCATAAACCCTGTCCAATGGGGTCTAACCAGAGTGGGCCACACCTGCTGTCCCTGGAAGGAAGACTTCTACATACAAACACCGGGGATCAGCAAACGCAGTGGATGCCACCCCATTTGGGCTCCCCAGTGACCAGCTTCACTAATACCTACGGGGCACAGACACAGGGACAGGTCTGCCTCCTAGCTCCTGAATTGCCCAAAGCAGAATCCGGTGCTCTGGCATCCCCTGACCTGAGTGCCTACAGGCATCCTGGGTTAGATGTCAGAATCCTAGTTTACTCTCTTGCTTAAAAGATGTCAGAATCCTAGTTTACTCTCTTGCTTAAAACAAGTTTAGCCGGGCGTGGTGGCGCACGCCTTTAATCCTAGCACTTGGGAGGCAGAGGCAGGCGGATCTTTGTGAGTTCAAGGCCAGCCTGGTCTACAGAGTGAGTTCCAGAACAGCTGGGGCTACAGGGAGACCCTGTCTCGAAAAGACAAAAAAAAAAAAAAAAAGTTTAAAGTCACAGGGCAGGGAAACTCCGTCTTTGGCTTGACCAGTATGCTTTTCCTGTCTCCCATCCTCATTCCTAAATTCTAGAATCTGCGAGCTCCACTCTGGAAAAGGACCAGGTTAGGGATAATACTGTGTAAATACTTATCTTAGGAGTACCGGGCAGGAGGGTGTGAGCCAGACAGCCCTGAAATCCCTAGGAGCTCTCAGCTGTCCTGAATCTCCCTGCGACAGGCACAGGAGGGGACCAGGCATTTTGCTCTACCTTGTAGGTTCCGGCCTGTGTCCCCAGGTGTGTTGGATCTGATTCCCTAGCAGATATTGCCTCATGAAGAACTAGAGACTTAGTCAGCGTGTTCCTATCTACTAGTCAGGGCCCGGCTGGTGAAGTCACAGATCCCTGACTGCACGGAATCTGGGTGTCCAGGTGAGTAAGGTCCCCACAAGCAGCTGGCTTCCAGAGCGGCACGAAGGGGCACCAACCCTTCGTGGCTAGTGTCACCTGACCCTAGGACAACAGGAGTCCTGGTCATCCCTGTGGTCCCGGCTCCAGCTCCAGCTGGAGGACAGCACCTCAGAGCCTCAGGCCCCTGACCTCCCCACTGGAGACGAGTCCCTGAGCTCAAGGTACCCCGTGGTGTCCGCGATGGGAGCTGGCAGGGCATGCTATCTGGACCCCTCCTGCCAGGGCCGGCTCGCCAAGTTTGGGAGGTTTCAGAGTCTGGAAGGTCCAGCCTGCAGCGGCCTGGGTCCCAGGCAGCCGCTCGCTGGGTCCCCGCGGGTCCCCGCGCTCCCAAGCTGCGCCTTTACCTGCTGGTTGGGCGGCGGGAGGCGGGGCGGGAGCGGGGTGCGCGCCTGTTCCCGGAGCAGCCGTCAGTCACAGCCACGGCGCGCCAGCGAGGACGAGCCTCCCGCCCTGGCTGCCCGCGGCCCGCGACCCCGGAAGGCAGCGCCCGCGGCCCGGAGACCCGGCGCCCCGAGCTGGGACTCGCCCGCCCGGCTCCCCGGCGCCCCTCGGCCTCGGAGCCGGAACCAGCCCCGGTGGGTGATCCTCGGCGGGGACGCGCGGGGCGGCCCTGGCGCCTTTGTCTCCGCGCCCGTAGGAGAGGGAGACCCCCAGAACAGACCCCGACTCCGGGAGGGGCGGGAGGGGCGCGCCGTGTGGACAACGGACTCGGAAGCCTCCCCCGGGTCCCGACCCAGAGGGTCACACCTAGGCAGCGGCGCGGGTGGCCGGGCAGGTGGCAGCCAGGCGGCCTCCGGACCCCACACCACGTCCTCAGTCCCCAACTTCCTTGAGAAGGGATGGCGCGGATGTAGAGTCCGGGCTACACCGGTGTGGACTGGAAGCTTGGGGGCGTCCCGGAGTGTCCCCAGACAGACCAGGGGAGCCCCCCCCCGAAACTAGGCGTGGGAGGTGGAGTGCAGTTTGGGGGAGGGGAGGGGAGGGGGTGTGCAGAGAGGGATCCTGGTGGGCTCTGGGGCGCACACTGGAGTCCATCGGAGCCTGCGGCGCGAGCTAACCGCACACCTGCTGCCCCAGGACGATCCCTGCCCCTCCCCGCAAGGAGAAGCGCAGTTTCTCTTTGAGCAAAGAGGGCGGCGACAGGGACTTGTCCCCGCTTCCGCCTTCTCGGGGCCTGTCTTTCCTAGGCCCGGTCCGCGCGCATCCCCCTGGGTCCACCTGCCCGCGCTGGCCCTGTGCCCTGCTGGCCGAGTCTTCCCGCCGCAACCTGACTTCTTGGGGGGGGGCTTCTGTAACACCGGATCTCAGCGGCCCCAGGTCGGTCCTTGTGTTCCGTCTGCTGTGGTTTGCTGTCGCCTGCCGTCTGGCCCTGGTTTTTATGGGACTGAGCGCCCCGTTTGAGTCTTTGAGGGTTCACTTTGGTTCTCTGGCTTAGAAAGTGGAGCAGCAGAGCAGGGTTTGGCCAAAGGTTTAAAATTCTCTGGGGTTTCCAGTTCTGAAGCTTGTGCTTTGCCAACAGGACAGCTGTGGCCCAAGGACCACATGGGAGTGATAAGTATGTTGGGAAAAGCAGGGAGCTGGGATGAGGACTGCAAGGATGAGAGACAGGCCAGGGCCACCCAATTAGGAGGACTTTTTCAGTAGAAGGAAACCTTAGGGAGGTCCCCTTTAAGACCTAAGCTCAGAAGGCAGCCCTCCCAGTAGCCTCCTGATAGGCACCTCCAGGGTGATCTGGGAACCTGTTTAAATGATAGGGTCCTGGGAGAGGCCAGAGTGAGTGATAACTAGATATCTGTGCAGTGATCTTCACCACCAGTGCAGGTGCCCGCCAGCCCAGCAGTGTGGACACCCTCAGATAGATATACCCCAAGGGAGAAAATCCAGCTGAAAATAATCAGGAATGTCAAATGCATGTCCCAAGGACTTAATTGTTCTGAAATGCCCACTTCTATGAACTTGGCATCAAACAAAAGTTACTGGGTTCAAGGCCACTTTGAAAATCTTCCCAAGGCCCCAAACTTCTGCTTGATTGGAATCTGGCATTTAACAGCTCTTTCTAGATGTGTCAGTTCTCAGTGAGTAGTGTGTATTGTGTTACTTAGGGCTCTACTAACACTGAAGAACAGAAGCCCTGTCTTCCTGGTGATGTTCCTATTTCTGTCTGAATTTTTAACTGAAGGTGGTTTTGTTTTACTCAGCTTCTTTCCCAGTTCTTTCTTTTTAAAGTTTGTGTTTATTTATTATTTGCATTTGTGTGAGAGTCAGAGGACAACTATGGGAATCAGTTTTCTCCTCCCCCGTGGGTTCTGGGATCTACCTCAGGTCCTCAGTCTTGGTGACAGGTGTCTTTACCCACTGAGTCATCTCCCTGGGCCTTCTCAGGTTCTTTCAGACAAAGTACCTTTTAGGGTCGGCAGCTGCCTCCGAGGTTCCAAGAGCAGGTGGCATTGACTGACCACTTAACAAATGCCAGGCTCTTCTGAGAGCTGTTAACTACTGCATCTAATAGTCATAACTGCCCTAGGAGAGCCTCATTCCCTGACACTACCCCATTAGTAGCCTCTCAGGGCACAGAGAGGAGAAGGAAGGTACCCCAGGGAAGTTTCTACCTCCCCTCAGTTACCAACCTTAAGGCCACTTGAAAGTGTACTTCCTCTTTCTTAGAAGTATACCACTAGGGGCTGGAGCCATAGCTCAGTGGTTAAAGAATCCATACATCCATACTGCTCTTGTAGAGTGCCAGAGTTCAGTTCCCAGCCCCCACTACAAGCGGCTCATAACTCTGTAACCACAGCCCTCAGGGTTCCAACATCCTCTTCTGGACCCCGAGAGTACCTACACACACAGACACACACACACACAAATAAAATTTTTGAAAACTCCACCAGTAATGATTGACCATGCCCACTAAGCTAGAAACCTGGCTACAGGGACCCTATCCCCTCCTTATCTTCCTTTCCTGTTGATAAAGAAGTAAAGCAAGTATCCTGCGATTCAGTATCACATTAATAATCAGTCACTAAGCAGAGAGACTCCTGCAGTCCCCTAGAGCACACTCAAGAAAGCCAGCGAAGCTGTGTTGCAAGGACTGACAGACCAGGAACCCCCTGTGCCTGCTGAACAGGAATGCTTAAGAGTTGCTGGAATGTTCTCCCAGGCAGGCTTTAAATCTTTGTCAACATCTATGGTGGGCAGACTTCCCCCAAGAAACAAAATCAGCAGGAGATGGGTATTGGCTCTGTTGGGAGGCAGTGGCGGGGGGTGGGGGGGGCATCTTAGCAGGTGTGGTACAACCTACCACAGAACAATGAGGAGGTAGCTGGACTTTCAGAGGCACCCAAAGCTGCTGAGCACCGGGTCCCCATTTGACTCCCACTGGTGAGAGCTGCGACCCAGTTTCATAGTCTGAAAGCACTTGGGAGGCAGAGGCAGGCGGATCTTTGTGAGTTCAAGGCCAGCCTGGTCTACAGAGCGAGTTCCAGGACAGCTGGGGCTACAGAGAGACCCTGTTTCAAAAAGACCAAAAAATAAAAAAACATAGTCTGAAAGGCCCAGACAACTCACATCCAAGTACTATGAAGATGCAGCACCGTCCTTCTGAAAGTTGTTTTATTCTGGGCTATGTGTAACCCTGCGGAGGTCTGTGGCAATATTATAACAGTGCAGGGGGGGTGGGTGGGGATGTTGCACACTGGGTAAAGTGATTGCTTACTATATATGAGACCCTGGGTTCCTGCTGCAACATCTCAGCACTAAAGAGGTGAGGGCGGGAGGGTCAGAAGTTCAAGTTCATCTCTGATACGTAGAGAGGTCCAGGTTGTCAAGAAAGAAAGAAAGAAAGAAAGAAAGAAAGAAAGAAAGAAAGAAAGAAAGAAAGAAAGAAAGAAAGAAAGAAAGAAGGAAAAGAAGGCTGGAGAGATTGCTCAGTGGCTAAGAGCGCCAACTGCTCTTGCAGAGGACCGGGTTCGATTCCCAGCACCCACATGGCGACTGAGAACCATCTTTAACTCCAGTTCCAGAGGACTCCGATGCCCTCTTCTGACCTCCGCGGCATTGCGCAACACGGGTGCACAGACTGACATGCGGACAAGTACATTCATACACATACAAAAATAAATAAAATTTAAAAAAAGATTCTGTTTCACACTCATACACTGGCAAAACCTCAAATCCTGACATGCAGAATACAGGGGCCAGAGAAAGGACAGCTCGCATAAATGAATAGGAAGGAGTGTTAGCAAGACACAAGCGTTTTAAAGAATGACCTAGAAAAGCTGAAGCTGGGGCTGGAGGGACGACCTAGCGGTTAAGAGCAGCAACCGCTCTTGCAGAGGACCCGGGTTCGATCCCCAGCACCCACATGGTGGCTGACAACCGTCTGTAACTCCAGTTCCAGGAGAACTCCAGTTCCAGGGGAATCCGAGACCCTCTTCTGACCTCCGCGGCATTGCACGACACGGGTGCACAGACCGACATGCAAACAGTACATATATAAATCATACACATATAAAAATAAATAAAATTTAAAAAAATTTTTAATAAATAAGTTAATTAAATTAAAGAAAAAAAAGGAAAGCTGAAGCTGGAGATGCCCAAACCGGGCTCTGAGTTCTGAAGCCTCCAGGGAGCGTCTGGTACATAAGACATCCGAACATCTGGATGCGCATGAGTCTTTTAAATATTTCTGTTTAGGATGATCATAGACTCATTGTAATTACAGGAAAATAATACGGGGGACAGGGGTGCTCACTTGTGATCCCAGTACTCAGGAGGATAGTTTGTCACCAGCTTGGGCGAGAGTCTGTCAAGAAAGACAAGGGAGGAGGGGAGAAGAGAGAATGGAGGGAGGAAAGGGGAGGAAGGACGCAAAGAAGAGAAAAAGGAAATACAAAGTTCACTCACTCATGTGCCCTTCACCCTTCTCTCCAAGGATAACATCTTCCAAACTACAGCACAGCATTGTAAGCAGAAAATTAGCAATGATATAAACCATTGATTAACCTTGCCCAGATCTCAGGCTTCGCCAGTTTCTATGCCTCCATCCTCATGTGTGCCTGTGTGTATGTGTTCATCTGTGTGTTTGCATACCTGTGTATCTGTGCCTGTGTGTCTGCGTCTGCCTATGTGCGCATCGATTTGTATATCTGTGTGTCCGCATGTCTAGCTTTGTGATATGACTGCCAGCACACTCAAGGATCAGCAGTTCTGTGGCCGTGTGTGCCCCGTGCCCTTCACAGCTATGGTGTACTTCTTCCCTCCCCTCCCTAAATCAGGCAGCTAGGACTCTGCTCCTCATTCTCTCTGCGGTTGTCATCTGTGTACAGATGCTTTCGCACAATGCACCTCTCCCTTCAGCACCGGTTCCTCCCATTCCTAACCATCGGAAATCCCTGCCATCAGATAGTTGAACACATGTGCCCCAGTTTAGTTGGTGCTGTTTCTGTGCAGAATTGTATAGTGCAGAAGCTCCACAGTTCACTTGAACATCCTCCCTTTGAAGGGTACCTAGGTCCTTTCAGGTATGGGGTTATAACAAACAGAACTCCCATAAACAGCCACGTGCAGATTTGCATGTGAACGTTCTTTTCAGGTTCAGGACAGGTAATTGCCTGAGAGTTACAGTTAGTGAGGTGTATGATAAGTGTGTGTTTAACTGTATAAGAAACTGCACTCATCCCCAGGATGCTGTGCGACTCTTCCTCCCTGGGATTTGTCTCTGTGAATCCCCTTCAGCTTTTTGCTCATTTCGTTTGGATTGTTTTCTTAAATCTTTAGTTTTGCTTTTTCATATTTCTCTGGATAACAGTCTCCCAGTTTATTCCTGCCACTTTAACCTATGTTCATTCTCCACAGGGTCATTTTCAGAGAAAAAGTTGGTTTCCTAATTACTATTTTAGTGCATTTTTTTCAGGGTGTTAATTTTTCCTTGAATGGATTGTGAACTTTGGGTGTAAAAACTTAAGAATTCTTCACCTAGCTTAAGGTCCTAAAGAGTTTCTTCAGCTTTTTTCCGTCTTTTTTTTTTTTTGACAGTTTTTAATTTCTCATTTTGTGCTTTAGCCTGTGACCCATTTTAGTGACTTTTTGTGTGAACTGTGAATTTTGGGCTGAGGTTTTTGTTAGCATACTCATTTCCTCTGGCCGATGAAGATCGTGTTGGGAGTAGAGTCCACTGGGCGACTTTGGCACCTTTATCAAAACTTACGTCCACATATTGTTGAGGGTTTATCTTTTGGCTTTCTGTTCTGAACCACTGACTTTTGCACCTTTCTCAATACCACACTGTCTTTATTGCTGCCAAGGTAAGTGAACTTGAATCAGACAGAGAATGTCCTCCTCCTCCTCCTCCTCCTCCTCCTCCTCTTCCTCCTCCTCCTCCTCCTCCAGAGTTTATTCTTTTTTTTAAGATTTTTTAAAATTTTTTTCAATTTTATTTATTTATTTTTAAATTTTATTTATTTATTTATTTGGTTTTTTGTTGTTTTTTTTTGTCTTTTTGAGACAGGGTCTCCTGTAGCTCCAGCTGTCCTGGAACTCACTTTGTAGACCAGGCTGGCCTTGAACTCACAGAGATCCGCCTGCCTCTGCCTCCCAACTGCTAGGATTAAAGGCGTGCGCCACCACGCCCGGCTTGTCTTTTTTTTTTTTTTTGTCAAATTTTATTTATTTTTTATGTGTATGAATGTACTGTCTATATGTAGGTTGGTGCACCCGTGTTGTGCAATGCCGCAGAGGTCAGAAGAGGGCGTCGGATTCTCCTGGAACTGGAATTAAAGACGGTTCTCAGCTGCCATGTGGGTGCTAGGGATCGAACCCAGGTCCTCTGCAAGAGTAGTCAGCACTCTTAACCGCTAGGTCATCTCTCCAGCCCTTATTTATTTTTTATGTGTATGAATGTACTGTCTGCATGTAGGTTTGTGCAACCCATTAGTGCTGCAAATACGCGGAGGTCAACAGAGGTAGTCAGATTCCCCTGGAACTGAGTTCTCCTGGAATTGGAGTTACAGACGTTTCCTCAGCCAACCATGTGGGTGCTGGGGATCGAACCCCGGGTTCCTCTGCAAAGAGCACAGCAGTGCTCCTTAACCACTAGCCATCTCTCCAAGCCCAAGTTTAATTTCTCTATTTCATTAGGAAGACCTTTATGAAAATTAGAAACTGTCTTTCCAAAGACCCCAGTGGCAGGTCTTTTATCTTTCTTCAGTATTTTTACATTTTCAACATGTGAATCTGTTTCCCACCTGATGACGGATCACAACACCTGAAGCTCAAGAGGTCAACACACACACACACAAACACACAAAACACACACAAAAAAAAAAAAAAAAAAAAAAAAAAAAAAAACACACAAAACACACAGCAGAAAGAGAAGAGGGGGGGAGAGAGAGAGAACCCCACCCAACCAAAAACAAAAAAAAAAAACAACACCCGACGACGCAGGACACGCAGAAGAGAGAGCGAGCAACCATGCAAGCAGATAAGAAGAGCAGAGCAGGAGAAGAGGACGAATGCAGCCACATCGAAGAACTCACACCAACCCAGGGGTACATGAGGTCTGCACGACTGTCTGGGTGGCTGGATCCCCAGCTCCACCATAGGCTCTGCCCTGGCTGTCCAGCCCTGGCTCCTATCTTCTCAGGAAGTAGACCTGCTGGCTTGTGTTTCTCTCCTCCGGTGGCCTGCACCCAGCTGCACACCTTTCACTGCCTTGTCTCTGGCACCCTACCACAGTCTTGGCAATTGGGGCAGAAATGTAAATCTTTGGAGGCATGCCACTATCTCTGGCCAGCTCATCTGAATGTATTTGCATTTGTACATGTAAAGGTGTGATCAAAGAACCCTGTGTATAACCCTAAAAAGCTAAATTCATGTAGAAAAAAGGACTCAAGAAGTTGGTGATAAAGTTTTAAATTGACAATATATTTTATTTATATCATTTTTGTCTTTTTTTTTTTTTAGACAGGGTCTCCCTTTAGTCCTAGCTGGCCTGGAGCTCACTATGTAGACCAGGCTGGCCTTGAACTCATAGAGATCCACCTGCCTCTGCCTCCCAAGTGCTGGGATTAAAGGCGTGCACCACTATGCCCAGCCTAAGACAGTTTTTATCCGCCATGTGGGTGCTGAGAATCAAACCCAGGTCCTCTGCAAGAACTGTCAGTGCTCTTAACCACTGAGCCATCTCTCCAGCCCCTCATTTGTTTTTTTTAAATGATTCTTTTTTAATTTTATGTGTATGAGTGTATTGCCTACATGTATGTACGTGCACCTGTGTTATACAGTGCCCACAGAGGTCAGAAGAGTATGTTGGATCCTCTAAAACTGTAGTTACAAATGGTGTTAGCTGTCTTGTGGGTGTTGGGAACCGAACCACAGGTCTTCTGCAAGAGCAGCCAGTGCTCTTAACCACTGAGCCATCTCTACAGCTCCTACATCATTTATTTTTAATTCTCTGTATGTGCTTAGATTGATTCCCTACCTGTGTGCTGATGTGGATACTCACATTCCTCATTCAGTTCTTCGTATCATTGAAACCCAACACATTCACTAAACTGGCTAATTAGAAGTCACTGAGCTTCACTACAGGCTTCACCTGTATAGTAGATATACCTTTTTTGGGGGGGGGTATTTTTGAGGCAGGGTCTCCCTTTTAGTACCAGCTGTCCTGGAGCTCACTCTGTAGACTAGGCTGGCCTTGAACTCACAAAGATCCGCCTACCTCTGCCTCCCCAGTGTTGGGAATAAAGGTGCGCGCCACCACTCCCAGCTGATATGCTATTCTTTAAGGAAGCTCATCCATTGTTTTCTAGGTACCAAATACCATGCTGTGTGAACCTCAGGCTTCAATAAAAGAAAACAGATGTAGTTTTTGCCCTTAAAGTGATGATGGTTTCATTATGGAACTTAAAAGATCACAAAAAAATTTCCCAAGGCAAAATATTTATTTTATTTTATTTTATTTTATTTTATTTATTTCTGTATGTGTATGAATGTGCTGTCTGCATGCAGGTCTGTGCACCCGTGTCGTGCAATGCCACGGAGGTCAGAAGAGGGTGTCGGATTCCCCTGGAACTGGAGTTCTCCTGGAATTGGAGTTTCAGACGGTTCTCAGCCGCCATCTGGGTGCTGGGGATCGAACCCAGGTCCTCTGTAAGAGCAGTCGGCGCTTTTAACCGCTAGGCCATCTCTCCAGCCCCCCAAGGCAAAATATTTATAAGTGCCCTGTAACACATATAGACAAATGGTCACTGATGTCTCAAGCAGAGGGACTACACACAGCAGAAGAAAGGAGTTTGCTGCCTCAGCCTGCCAGGTGCTGGGGTCAGAGGCTTGAGCCACTTTGTCTGACTAACTGGTGGCTGATAGAATGTAGTTTATTTTATGCTCCATTTACTGTCAGTTCTGTTGGCCTCCAGCCCATGTGGAAGTCCTGACAACTCCTACTGGAACTTCTAGCTCAGCTCTAGCAGAGAGGGTTGCTTCCTGGGGAATCTTAAAAATTGCGACTCCCAGGGGCCAGCATGTAGCTCAGTTGGTACGGTGGATTCCTTGAATGAGACCTTTTCTCAAAACAAAACACCCCCCCCAAAAAAAAAAGAAAAGAAAAAGAAAGAAAAATAGGTGTGGCTCTCTATTCCAGTTCTCACACTCTCCCCCTATTTTGTTATAAGGGATGCAAGTGTTTCATTCTGTTCTTATCTTCTAGATATTGGTGAAATATGTTTTAATTATCCAAACAGCTATCACGGTAGAGTCCTAATACTTGCTGCATAAACAAGTGCATCTAATTCTCATTCTATGGCGTATGCACAGCAAGAGCCTGCACTGTATAGAAGCATCTGCACCTGCTCTCTGCCTCCTAAAGAGCCAGCTAAAGAATTAGGGCATCATTTATTTAGTTTAAATTGTTCCTTTGAAAGACCAGACAAATTAAATCAGTAATTGAGGAAACCAGTAATGTAATGAAACAAACACAAATGATTCTCACACATCTTAAGAGCTCAACTTCCTTGTCATTTTGAGGTTTTGTGATGATGGTTTGTTTATTTGTATGTTTTTTTTAAACTGGCTTTCATATAGCCCAGGCTGGCCTCAAACTGCATTATGGAGTTGAGGATAATCTTAACCTCCTGATCCTTGGACCTCCAACTCCCAAGCATTGGGATTAACAGCCATGTGTGTCTCCACATCCAGCTCTGGGAACTAGGCTTTTCTTATGTGCACATGTTCATGTGCACATGTGAGGGCAGGGACAGTTCCTTCTAATCTCTGAAGACATAATAACCTTGGAGTACCTTGAAGGGTGATGTGAAGGCTAAGCTGCTGTCCAAGAAATATCACCAAGACACATGGACTTTGAGAAACAGCAGCCCCTGTGTGTCACCTGTCGTTGTTTATTGCCATGTTGACAGCAATGGGGCTCTAAGAGGAGATTATGGTGCTTAATTACATTATCAACTTCATGTACACAGACTTATGGTGCAGAGAGGAATTTCAAACAGATACTAAGCCTGGATGAGGATGGTCCCCACTCATGTTCGAGTTTCCCAACCATGAGATGACTCCACATGCACTACCATCTGAGGCTGACAGTCTCCCTGCTCTGTGGTGGGAAGAGGGGTGGGTGGGTATTTACCCCTCTGAGAAGGCTGCAAATAAATAAATAAATAAATAAATAAATAAATAAATAAATAAATAAACAGATACTTTAAGCTAGCCTTGGATATTTCCAGACTAGTGTTTGCAAATTGTTATAGAAGGGGAGGTAGAACACAGAAAAGTGGAGGCCCAGCAAGCAACCATCCTAAAAACTCACGTGTGAGTACATGCGAAATGCCCTTTGTAAGGTCCACTGGGAATAGTCCTGATAGCACATAAGCAATTTGGTAGACATTAAATAATAAAAAAGATGATAGATAATAAATAGAAAGATAATAAATAATAGATGATAGAAAGATAGATAGATGATAGATAAATCATAGCTGGATGAATAGGTTGATAGAAATAGGTAGATGATAGACAACACCAAAATAAAGTGTGCTATAGGAACTTAAAGTAAATTTTAATGTGATGAGTAGATTGAAACCTAGACAAGGTTTTGCACCATTTCAAACAACAGGAAAGCAGAGGAACTGCATCTGCCTGTTGAGCCAGAGCTCATCCGGCTGGGCTCTGAGCATAGTTCAGTGTGGCACAGTCAGTTTACTGAGTGCAGGGCTCCAGGACTTGACTGCATTTGTCTTCACTCGCAGGTAGAATTTGCAAAACTTAGCCTGGATTCCACATTCAAAGGTTTACCTCTGACCTCTTTCTATTGACCTAACTTAATTACCGCGATGTCCGGAGGCTTCAAAGCACAGGAGCCTGCCCTCAAGGCCCGACATTTGCTCAGCCTTCTCTGAAAATTAATCTTTCTAGAGACTGCCTTTGAAGTCTTCTGCACATTGTTGGCGTGCTGCATTCAGGGATTAATTATACACTTTCCTAACACAGTCTTCCTTGACCCAATACAAATTGAAAATCCCACAGACTTCCAAAACAGTGAGGGTTGGCTAGCAGCAGGCTAGATCTTCCACCACGAGCTTATTCTATGATAAAGTTGTGGATATTCCTATAACTTACTGAACTTTGACTAAGAGTGAAAAACAAAACAGTTGTATGGGTGTGAGTCCCCACCTTATATAGTTAAAACTGTACATTGAAAGGCTAGAAGTCTATACAAGGCAAACTCAGAGACTCAAAATGTGAAGGTGGGCTGAGAATAGGGGTGAGTAAGCCTTAGACCCCTCACAGTGTTCGTAGGCTTCATGAAAGGAAAGCACCCAGCTGAGGTCTTTGCCCTGCCCCAGCTGCAGGCCTGTACCTCTTACCCCATCACAACCTGGCCTCCCAAGTAAATCACAGGTCCCCCAGCCCAGATACTTTGTGGATTGTTCTGGTTTTAGATGTGTCTGTTTTACCAACATTGGGCTGGAGTCTCAGGGGGGTGGGGTCACTGCACTAGGACTGGGAGGGCACGGGTAAATCATAAGTGCATCCTCCTCCCACAGCCGTGGTTGACTTAACTGAAATTTTGGCCATGTAGGATAGTGTGTGGCGTGCAAGTGTTTTATTTAATCACAAGTGCTCCCTTTCAGAAGGACATAGTCTCATCTTCGGAGACACTGGATTCCCTGTGTAGGGGTCTAAGTCTGACTTTGACAATAGCTACCAGTCAGCATAGCTGAGTCCCAGGAGGTATTGGCCTCCTGCTCCATCCTGCCTCCTCCTGTCTGCCTCACTGGGCTCAGTGCTCTGGTATTTGAATTTCTCAGCCAGTATGAAGGAAGGCATATTCGTCTCCTTTGAACACACCCAGAACTTAACTGCTCTGGACTCCACACTTACCTCGATTCCTCTGGGGGCTCTCCTACAACCAGAGGGGTGCTGAGGTGCACTTAGTAAACCAAGGACTCTATGCTGGATAGGCCTTCAGACCCTACTCTTGCCCTGTCTCCTGATGTATAAGGCTGAATAGCTCACAGCTACCTCTTCAACCTCCAGTCCTCACAGTACCCAGCCCTTGATCCTCCTAATACCCAGTTCCTGGTCCTCCCAGTATCTAGGACCTTATCCCTCACACTACCCAGCAGCCTTATAATACAAAGCCCCTCTTGCCTGTACATTGTTCAGGCCCCATGCCATGCCACAACCCAAGGAGTAATCGAACACTCTCAAGACACATTGTAGGCACTGCTATTTGGGCACACGTGTGTGTATGCCTGTTCATGTGTTTTGGAACTCCCCTCTTCATCTCTTCCACTGCTGTCTCTGGCAGCACTTGGTAGACACTGATATTGAATGCTGTTTGTCTCTCACCTTGAACTTGGCTTCCAATCTCAGAAATCCAGTGTCAGCAGCTGACACCTCATCAGGAAATGCTGTGCTTCTAAAGATACTCTCGTTCTTGAGAGAAATGCAAGTGCACACCTATCCTGACAACAATCAAAGCACTGGTGCAGGCTCTAGAGTTGAGCCTCCCAAACCCAGTCCACATGCTCCTGGGAAGAAAATCGGACTAAATTCCCAGAGATTAGGGCCCTCCTACCCGTGCCCATGCAGCTGCCAGAGGCTGGGACCTTTGGAATTTAGGTCTCCTGAGCCATCACACTTGTGCTCCTTTAAGTAGAAATTATTCTTTCTTTAGATGTTGCCACCCCCCTCTTTGATTCTATGACTGGAATAAAAAATATGTCCGCAGATATTGTGCTCTGGAGCAAAACATGATCACAGTTTACCAGGCGAGCCACAGCCCTGAGAATACAGCCTGCCAAAATGCTTACATTTTTCAGACCAGCTCCTTAATTCCTGTGAAAAATATTCCTTGATAATCTTGATTTTTGTCAGAGCAATAAAATGATAATGCTTTAGTCTCATGATAATCACCCAGGGCCTATGAAAAGAACTTCATCATTTTAGCCCGAAAGACGTCATTTCAGCCACAAGTGGCATGCAGAAAACACCTGAACAGCTCTAGTTCAAAGAGGCAAGCTTGCCAGCAGCCTTGTGTGCACAGAGTGAGTTGGAACTCTCCTTTCTCCCCTTTGGCTATACTCTCTGGCTTTGCTTCTTCAGCTAAACCCATTTTTCAATAATGGTATTTGAAAAGACTATTAATTTCATGATGTGTTCTTAGACTGTTTCCTTATTTATTGGCATCCCATGGTGATTTTTCACATGAAGGAAAGGCATATTGCAATTTTTCAGAGTTGTCAGTGTGGGTCATGAATTGGTGTAAAATACAGGAGAAAGCGGCCCCTCTAACTTTTTAAAGGCACTGTTTTCCTTAGTCCAATGCTCCAACCCATCCAGCCCCACTTGTGGTAACACACTGCCATCTATCTGGTCAATCTGCACACTTGAATTAAAACTCCAGAGGTGTCCTACCACACAGGAGTCATAAGTGGGGCTCGGCTGGACCACAGACTGCCCTATGCTGCCTGTGACTGACACTCTGTGTCACCAAACCTCACGCATTTTTCCCTGTCTGTAAAATAGAGTTCATAATCAAGTGCCTTTCTGGGGGTTCAGACATCCCAGCATGTGAGGAGCAGAGCCAAGATGAGGGGGACCCAGAGTTCTCTGCATTATGTCTTACTGTCCTGCAGCGCACCCCCCTTCCTTTCCTTTAAATGCCAATGTCACTTGCTGTATTGTATGTATATACATATGTGTGTGTGTTTAAATGTGCATGTGTGTGTGTGTGTGTACATGCATGTGTGTGTGAAGGCCAGAGGTCATCATCAGATATTCTCTTTGATTGCTCTCCACCTTGTCTTGGGACAGAGGCTCTCACTGAACCTGAAGCCTCCCAATCCAGCTGGATTGGCTGTTCAGCCGACCCAGGGATCTTCTTGCTCCTGCCTTCCCAGTGTTTGACTATGTGAGTGTGCACTACCGGGCTTGGCTTTTTACAAGAGTTCTGGGGATCCAGACTCAGGCTTCATATTTGTGCAGCAAATACTTTCCTGACTGAGCCATCTCTTCCTCCTGCGTGCTGCATTCTTTATTGATCTGTCACGCCTTAAGAAGAACCCTCCCCCCAAAGTTGCATATTTTTGTGAAAGAGGAAGCAATCTTAAGAGACAGGCTCTACGCCATGTTTTCTGCAGGGTCACAGCGGGGTTCATGGCATTCTTGTACCTGATTGGGATCTGAAAGGCTCTGGAAAATTCCAGAAGGTTCTGAAAGGAAGTCACTCAGTACAATACCACATGCCCATGTGAAGCCATGGCACCCATCAGTTGATAGGCTCAGAGCCAGGTCTCCAATGAGACCCTGTTGACGTCACGGCATGGCACTCTTTTCCCTGATTAGAATTGGGAGATTTTAGATCAACAACTCTGGGATACAGCTGCCCTGCTTCAGAAAGGTGAGGTTTGTGTTAATTCCTTTCCAGACTACAGTTCTCAAGGCCACATGCAAACCTCTGGCTGGTGCGTGAGCCAGCATGCTGCTCCCTCCATAAGGCCTGCAGGTTTATGTGTGAGGCCTGCAGGCTCAATGCCCAGTCAAACATAGTTCTGTCTAATGTCACCTGTTCATCATGCCCAAGGTATGTGAAGCTCCTGTAATTACTATGTCGTGCCCAATCATGGTGGACAACGTGCCCCTGGACACAGCAATGACTACCCGCTACACTGGGAAGGGAGATGCCTAAAATTGACTCAGAACAGGGGTATAGAGGAGAGCCCAAGCCGGCCTGGGGACCTGTGTCCCTATGTCTGTACACATTAAACACCTGTCTACAACACCTCCAAGAAATGGAGTGTGCCATCTGGGGCTTATAGACAAGGAGGAAGAGACACAAATCCCCAGAACAAGCCAGGGAAGGCAGGACCCAGAGGGTCCTGCCTAGACTCGTCTGCTCCTAGAGCCCAGGAACCTTGCCAAGCCTGGGTGGGGCAGGCACACAGGCATACCTTGGATGCAGAGCCTACCTGTGACTGGGCCTTGTGGAAGCCAGCAGGGTGGGACTTTTCTTCCTCATGACACAGTCAGACCAACATGACTTAAAAGCCACCAGGGATGGTTCAGGCCACAGAGGAAGGGTGCATGACCATAGTTACCAGAGTACGTCGCACCTCCCCAGGAGATTAGCTGGGTAGTCTGCAGGGGTGTCCTGCCCTAGATGGTCTGGTCTCACAAACCAAGCAGCTCTTCAGTGACCTATTATTTTCATATGGAGAGCTTCGTGTCTTCCCATAAAAGCTGCCAAAGTGGAGTGCCCTTCTAACTACAGACTAATGTAGTTAGATCTTTATACATAGTAAGTACCCTGAGGTTATGTACAGAAATCTGGGATGGGCCTGGGGAAATGACTTAGGGGGTAAAGTGCTCACTGCACAAGCATGACTACCTGAGTTCAATATCCAGAACCAATGTTTAAAAAAGCCAAGTGTGGTGATGCATGCTTTTAATCCCAGCACTGGGAAGATGGAGACAAGCAGCTCTCTGGGATGTCCTGGCCCACTGAAAGACCCTTTCTCACAAAAAAAGTTAAATGGGCCTGAGATATGACATCTGAAGTTGACCTCTGACCTACACACACACACACACACACACACACACACAATCTCAAGCTGGCCCAGCCTGAGCAAGAGGAAGCCATTGTGTAATTACTTTCCTTTCCTGGAACAGTCTGTAGTAGTTCAAAGTTCAAAGGATGGCACGAGACAAGCCTGGAGCCTCGGGACCAGCACTTTGCTGCTTCATCCTGGTTAATGGCTTTGCCGGAGTCAGCTGATGCTCTTAAGTGGTAAATTCAAGGGAACCAAAATGAAATCAGATTCCCAACAGACTCTATTTTTCTACATTTCCGGAACTTTATTCTAAAATGAATTCCGATGACCTTCAAGCAATGTTCTGTGCTGTAGACTTACTTAAAACTAATAATTCTGAAGAAGACAGGATGGCAGTGAACAGATGAATGTATTTCCTGATGCCTCAAAGCAAGAATCCTAGGATTTAGAAGCTGGCACAAGAGGCCATCCCTCTGGTGTTTGCATGCAGGCCCTGGGGAGGACAGGGCACTTTGGAAGCATCTTGAATCTAGGCACCACCCCCCCCACACTCCCAGATGAAACCTATACCTGCACCAGGGAAGGGAGAGAAGGAGCCAGAACCTCCCAAGAGACAGGAAGGGTGCCTGCCTTGCCTGCAGCTCCCCAGATGGGTGCTGCCTCAGACTGTGCTGTGGAGGGGACCCCATCCAAGGAGCCAGAGAGAGGACTGAGTAAGAAAGGAAGACAAAAGAGAAGAGCCAACCCGTCCCGTAAGGTAAACCTCAACTCTGCCTCCAGGAAGCTTAAATGATGTGGAAATACTGAGAGGAACACAGGGCCACTCAGTGTTTGATGAATGAGGGTTTCTGACCTTCAGACACTCTAAGGTATGGTGTGTGTGCAAGGTGGGATGGGGAGCAGGAGAGAGGGACTCCATCTTTTGAGTGTGTGTGTGTGTGTCACACAATGCTTGGCGACCGGTTTGGAGATGTTTTGGTTGCTAGCTGTTTACTGTTGAACACAGGATGTTATAGGAATGTGGTTGATAGAGCGATAATGACTTTATGGGTGCTGATAAAGTGAATAAGAAGAAGAGGAACTGAAGGGAAGAGGAGAAGGCTTAGCGACAGAAACAGAGACTGAGACAGACTTGGAGAGAACAAGGACGCCTGGTCACTCGGCTTTACCTTTCCTTTGAGAGCTTAGGGTTTTTTTCTCTATTTTTCTTTAAAAGTCAAGGAAACAGAGCCTCCCCCAGACCCCGGTCCACATGAGGCTACCCTGTGCACATTCTGGGTGGAGCTTATCTTATCTGCAGGAGAACTGACATGCACTTCTTTTGCTAGGCCATACCCCAAAAGAGACTGCCTGTGCTCCCCGACACAGCCACTACTTTGTCCAGGCAGGAGTGTCTCTGTGGGACCCTGAGGGATCAGACTGAGTTCTGGAGAGGAGATGGAAGCCTCCGTAACTGGAACTGCACCCACCTGGGCGGCCCTGGGACTCTCACAGGGAGATGGGGACCTGCTGATTCCAGCATAAAGTCTCCTGTTCTACAAAGCTGACCTTCTAGAATGTTCCCTCTCCCTCTTGTAATTCCTTTAGTCGGGTCTTCCCATTTCTGAGGCGCAGATCTTCCTGTCCATCTAAATTCTACCCCAATTTTCCTTTTAAGGATGCTTTTGACATGAGGGCCACGGAAATCTTTCTGCCCATGGAATCCTTCTAAATAGCATGTCTCCTACCTCCCAGACACTACAGCATTCTATACTACAGCATTCTATGAATACCGGGCAGTTCCCTCGATTGATGCTGGAGACACTGAAGCCAAAGGATCCTCACATTAGTCCCTTGTCACTCAAGTCCTCCATGCCAAGCAGAGGTAGACTTTAGTAATATGCTCTGAGAATCACAGCAGTCCAGGGACAAAAGCATCGCCATGAGGCAGCGCAGTCAGTTGTCTCTCAACTCTACAAGGACAGGCAATCAGTAGTGGCTAGTGGCAAAGTGCAGCAGCTATTGAAAACGCAGCTTGAGGTTTTGAAAAAGGAGAGAAAGGAACCACTCTAGCGGGATTTTAAATTTTTGCTAGCATACATTCCCTTGTTTCCTGAGAACCACTTTAAACAGTCTGCAAGGAAGGTTTTATAAAATGTCTCAGTGGGCATGCTTGGTGATAGTGTCCTGTGCATGTTATAGTTTCCAAACGCAAAAAGAAGTCTTGTTTATTTAGTAGCTAGTTGAGACACAGAACAAATGTTCCATAAATACTTGTTGAATGCAAAAGCTCCTTGTCAGGACACGACCATATTCAACTTCAAGGAACGCAGAGAAATGGACCCCATCTAGGCTACTGTATTGCCAAGTAACCACAGGTGATTCTCTTACTAAAAGTAGGATGGATCCTGTGGAGAATGGCCCTTTCATATGTGCATGCGGTATGGGGGAGAATCTATCCTTTTTATTCACATCTATTTACTTGGGCGGGGCTGCAGGTAGTATGTACGTGGAGGTCAGAGGACAGCTTGTAGGAGGCAGTGGGTCCCAGGGACCCAATCAGGTCCTCAGCCACTTGGTGGCAAAACCCTTTCCCTGCTAAGCCATACCACTGGCCCAGAATCAATTCTTTAAACAAACTTTCACAATCCACTTTGGTGCAAATCCTAAAGTATTGCTTTCATTTGTATCACAAGGGGAAACTCCCTTTTCTAAAGAGTCCCGGGTCTGCCTTGCAGCTTCTCTGCTCTGCCAGGACCGGGAGAAAGGATCTGTGGAAAACAAGTAAGGAAAGGGAAACTCCTTTAGTCCCACTCCAACTGAACTGCTCTCGCAGATTGGTACGTTTGTGGGTGAGTCAATCTGTTGACTCTTGATCTATGTGAAGAAAGAAGGACTCCTAGAATTCAAGCTTCAATAAAAACAAAATAACCTGACAAATTAGTATTAACTCTCGTTTTGTTATACACTTGGTTAACCAGCATGCAATCAACAGTTATAAAACTCTCAAAAATAACTTCTAAATTTTGAGCCTGATGAAACTCTTAGAAAGATCATCGCTCACACACTCTCTGAAGCTTAACTTTCTCAGCTTTGGAAGGGCAATGAAGCTGACAGGGCCAGCACTATAAAATTTCATAATTTAAGAGGTTTACAGAAACATGGAGGGAAAAGCAAATCGGCAAAAATAAGCCCAATATCTCCATAGAAACATCTGCTTTAGGAATGCTTTCTTCTTTTTTTAAATTTTTTTTTGTGTGTGTATGAGTGTACTCTCTGCATGTAGGTTGGTGCGCCCATGCTGTGCAATGCCGCAGAGGTCAGAAGAGGGTGTCAGATTCCCCTGGAACTGGAGTTAAAGATGGTTGTCAGCGACCATGTGGGTGCTGGGAATCGAACCCAAGTCCTCTGCAAGAGCAGTTGATGCTCCCAACCACTGAGCCATCTCTCCAGCCCCTAAGAATGCTTTCTTCTAAAAAGATAATACTAATAACTCATTGAGCGATCAACAGAATGTCCTAAAAACAACCAAGCTGGTTACATAAAGTATGATGCTTTGGTGTATGAATTTACAGAGGATCAATAAAGATGTGATATTGCATGCATTTCAAAAGCCTCAAAGAAAGTACTTTTAATTTTGATCAGAATTGTGGAGTATTTAACCACAAAGAAATTATACAAGTTTAATGACTTAGGCATGTTCAGCAGTTTTAAGTTTTAAACAATGTATATGAGCATGAATGTCACATGAGCCTATAAGTATGTACAACTTTATATTTTTATGTCAGACAAAATAAATAAAATAAAATAAAATGTAAAAAAAAAGCAAGCCGGGTTGTGGCAGCACAAAGCCTCGTTTAAATCCTAGCAATTGGGAGACAGAGGCCGCCGGATCTTTGTGAGTTTTCAAGGCCAGCCTGGTTTCTTACGAGGCCCAGGACAGCCTGGGCTTACAGGGAGACAGTGTCCCTCAAAAAATACCAAAAAAAAAAAAAAAAAAAAAAAAAGAAAAGAAAAACAAATATCCAAAAATCCCAGCACTAACAAATGGAAGTTTATAAAATAATCCAGCTTCCGTCAAGATCCAGCAGCTTGCGGGACATCTGTCTCTTGCTTGTGGCATGTACAAATACACTCTGCAGACTCTTAACAATGAGCCCCAGTACCCAACGTCATGTAATCACGTTACTAAGCCCACCCCAGCCTGTCTTTGATAGTTGGGGACAATAACCGTGCCTGCTACTGACCTCTGGGCAGCTTTCAGGGAGAGGGGCAAAGTGGTTTGGATGATGGGCTGCTGGCCAACGGTGGCCCCCAGTGAGGTCTTTCTCTTATAGAAATCTGTTTCAGGAGGGTTTCGATGTGTTCCCATCCCCCATAAGGTTGCACTCAGTTATTTCAGAAAAAGTTCCCCTTTCTGAAGTACCAGAAGGTCTCTTGGAAGTTGGGGTAGCCCTTCCCCTCCCTCCCCTTCATCACCTCCCCTGCCATAGTGCTCAGTGTAGTTGGAACGTGGCGTGTCTCCTTCCTGCTCTCTCCTTGTCTGTGATGACTGGAGGCTTGCGTTTTAAGCTGATGGTGTTGTGTAACATCTGGGCTTCTCAGAGCACTAGCCATTCTGCCTTTCCCCTCCCTTGACCTTGACAGGAACCAGCAGCTGGGAAGTCATGTCACAGCCTCAGCAGCATGTCTCTTCAGCTGATAGATGGTGTCTCTTCAACTGGCTGCCATCCTACCCATGAGAACAGGAGTCCTGCAGGAACAGCACCCTCAGACACCCTCAACCAGACACTACCCAGCCCTGCAGCACCCCCTCAGGGCCTCTTATCTTAACCTGGAGGAGATCAGCCCCGAGGCTCTCAGGCCGTCTTATCTCCCCGACTGGAAGGGAGTTTGCATTGTTCACTGTCTAGGAAACTGAGGCTGAGAGGGGTGAAGCCTTGCTCAAGACCACCCGGCTGGACACCCAGTCGGGATGTGGGTCCAGTCTGCCCTGACTGTCCTTTAGAAAACCCTAGCCCCCTGTAGAATGCAGGTGGGAGAATACTCAGGAGCCAGACACCTGGAGCATCCCCATGTCATGGCTTACTGCAGACTGGCCAGGGATGCCGGTCGGCCGACTCCTCCAGGGTCACAGGAGCTCTTTCAGAGGGAAGAGCTCTTTAGACAGGGAAGCTTCACAGTTAGGGCTGGGGTAACCCCAGCGCACTGGGGCTGCTGACTTCCTCACGTGCTTATTTTAGCCTCCAGTTGGCACAGGAAGCAATCTTGGTATCAAGACTACCCACAATCCTTCAGGCCGAAATGCTGACTGCTCTAGAAGTTGGCCACAGTCTCCATGTCATCTGGATGTCCCTCCCCTTCGGCCCTGACCTCTTCTACTTTATACTAAGCTTCCTTAGTTATCCAAGGCCCGAGGCTTCGCCAGTCTTCCTGCAGTGTCCACACTTTCACCATATTTTTCTTTCGCTCTTGTAATTGTATTAACTCTAAAACTGAACTGCAAATAAATTTGACCGCAGACCTGTGCCTCCTGTCTGCGGAAAACTCTCTCAGCACTGTGTGGAGAAAGCTGCTGGTCTAAGCTCCCAGTCCCAACGAGGGCCCATCTGCTTACTTCAGTATCTCTGCCAGCTCTAAAGGAAATCAGGCCAAGGAGTGGATTTGACAAGGCCGTCCATAGTAAGCTTCAGTATGCTTACCAGGCTCTAAGCAAGGTATCGCACCCTCAGGGCCCTGGCTGAGGAGGCAGTCGTGTGGATTGTCTTTCTTCTCCACCACTTCATACATTCTTCATGGTAGGCTTGTCTAGTCTAGTCAGGCTTATTTTAGTTTTTTGAGATACATTCTTTTTTTTTTTAATTTAATTTTTATTGATGGTTTGTGCATTTCGTACATCATTTTCCAATTCAGATCAGGCATATTTCCCTTTCCCTTCCCCCCCACCCCCACCCCATGCCAGATCATGTATTCTGCCATAACTGTCCTGCATCTTTCAGGTTTTTTTTTTTTCATTTTTTAGCTATAAGTGATAATCCATGAGTATAAGCATCCTTCGTGCAAAACCAATCTATAGACTGTTG